>JAOTAV010030305.1:0-20269 GCA_026546445.1 Cyclargus thomasi
CTTGAATGCCGACAGAAAACTTCGTCAAAATCGTCCTGTCTGCGTACGAAGTCGCGGGCAAAAGCTAGTAATATATACATTCGACGTTGGTTACAACTATGAGTTTACAAGACTGGTGAGAATATGTGGGTATTTGCTAGACAATATCCATTTTTAATATGAAATTATTGCTCCATCTGACTTGCCTTTAATTAAAATAGTCCTATAAATTACTTATCACATTTATCTCTAGCTCACATTCCATTATAAAATCGCTGCTCAATGGAGCGATAATGAAAATACTTGCCAGGCAAAAAAGTGTTTGTATGGTTTTTATTGGCGGCGTCGGGATCGAGTTGTCTATGCTTTATTGATATGTGAACGATTTCTTCTTCTATTATTTATATTACGTCCATTGTGTTGGACTCAAGTTCCTTGTAATTTTAATACTTTCTTTGTAATCCCGTTTTAGTATACTTAATTAATTGGCTAATGAACGGTTTACACGGGTCGATTTTCGTCGTACGGTCGTTTCAGAAATTGCTTTACCACATTTTATGGATAGCCGAGTGTATAAATTCACTCGGAGTCATTCGATAATAGGCTAGTCGATTTTTTTTAATTATTTGTAATTAAAGACGGCCCAAAAATAGAAATATCGGTGAAAAAATAACGTCGATAGCTTTAATTCCCTCGAAGATATGGCAATTTCAAAATGACATAAAATTGACCTTCCTTTTAACGATTCATACAAAACGATATATAGTTACGACGTCACCTCTAGGTAGTTTGTGCGCACCGCGGGAAGACTCTGTTCGATAACTATGTTAAATATTGCTTTCATGATAGTGGTTTCATAACAAAAGTTGTTGTTAATTACCTAATTTATCGAATGGTATATTAATATTAAAAAATTAAGTACTAAAAAAATCGACTTACCTATAGAAGTTATTAAGCTGAAATTTGGCAGATACTTATTTTTACCATTATATCTTAGATTTATTCAAAAAATTTGCGAATGTTGTCGAGATCCCAATTATGAAATAATTATTTTCAATGATTAAAAAAAAATAAAAGTAGTTTTTACCGTATTTAAAACATATGAATAGTACAAATTCATGCTGCGGACGATCAAGTCGCTTTAAGTCGCCAGTCGCATGAAAATTTCGAACGGTCACCGTGTCATACAGCAAAAGTCAGATGCTACCCAACTTTGGAGCTTGCGCCATTAATTATTTACGATCTAGTTAAATATTCATTCAGACAGTCGATTTACGCCGCGCGTCAAAAATCGTGCGACTTAGGCTGTCGTGTAAACCCTGCTTTATCTATTGTACTCGAGTCAACTTTATTGTAATGACTTTTATACATTCTTGTTAATGCTATGTTTAGTATCCTTAATTAATTGGCTTAAGCATTATTGTCCACGACATTGTTTCATGTATTCATAGGTGAATTAATAGTGTTTCTTTTGTATTTCTCTTTGTTTTGTTTTCTTAATTGGATTCGATTCAAGCTATTTAAGATCGTCTTTTAGGTAATTTTCTAAAAAGGTTTCTAACAAGCCGCATTTGATGAAAAGTGCGTCAGTGGGTGGTTAAAATGCGGCGCGGGCAAGTATGCGAAGTTGCATGAGATTTATCAAATTCTAAAATTCGTCTCCTTCGTCACGTTCGGCTTGTTCGATTCTAATATATGTACCCTCACCATAAAAGTGCGCTACAATAACTGTAAGACATAAAATTTCTAACTGAGAAAATCCTCCGGTTCATTAAACAATTTATTTCCGCGCCGTAATATTTACACAACCCGCCAAATTACAAGGCTCACTCTTCAAAGAGAAGGGAAAGATAATTATGGTTTGGAGAGTACAAAAATGAGTCTAAAGAGCAGGAGTAAACGTAAAGGTGGTTTACCAATCCACGCGGCAATAAACCTGCAACCGCGTAAAATTTTATTCAAAAGCGACCTTTATGACTGATTAGCCTTAGCCTGCGGCTTTTTTAGCAGCAAATTCGAAAGTCGCGTAAGAATATATACGAAAATAATTTAAGCATTAGTGCTAACTTATTAATGGCTTACAGTAATTAGAACAGTCAATTTCTACGTTAAAACAGTTGAAAGTTTTCTCAATAAATAATATGTCGTTCTAAGACTAATAACATAAATATTATGTCGTTCTAAGACCAAAAGCGGCACATGTTACTTTATATCCTTTCAACTAAGTCTTTGCCAGAAATTCAATTAATTTTTCGCTTCGTTTGGGCCTAAGGTAAGGACAACATAAAAAAGAAGGCAATTTTGTTATTTGTATGAATTTCAAGTTAAACGTGTAGATGTTTAATTTTGATCTACGCCACTAAAACAGTTGCCGATCCAATCAATAGACAATGTCAGTAGAAATCAAAATTTATTTATGAAGTGGCATTTTATTTCATTTATTTCGGTCGCAGTCGCTTCGGAAATCGGAAAGCCACCTTAAGATGTTTGAGACGGGGCGTGCCACAGGTACATTCGAACGCAATTATATCACACTAATTACATTTTACACCAAAAAAGTTAACAGATAATAGGACTGTTAGATAACGTATTACATAATGTATGTATCTTAATTGTTTTGGGACACATAATGGGTACATTTGCGGCCGGCCTAGTCCGTTATTACTTGAGGGGAAATTTCAGATAGTACATAAGCTAAAAATAATGTTCGTCTCGCCGATATTAAAGGCATCGGCGGAGTTATACAGGGTGCAACAAAATTGAGTGATACACGGAAGTGTTTTAGTGTCCTTTGTATAGAGATTACTTTGCAAGTAGCATATCTCAGTAATTTAAATAAATGCTGTAAAAACATAATTTTTCACAATTGAAAATCATTAAATTACAATTATTACCTTTAAAACTTTTACTGGAAAAATATACTTGTTTGTTTGTCCTTCCTTCACGCTGTAACGAAAAAACCAATCGACTGAATTTTTGGCATATACTTAGTTGAAACAATGAAAAGTCTACTTTTCGTCCTCATGACATAATGATCGCAAAACACTCGTACTTTTTCGCTCTATTCGAGTTCCACGCGAGTGAAGCCGCGGGCAAACATTTGGTACACCCTGTATACAAATATGGCGGCGCGGCGTTACCGTTGTGTACAGAGAGGTTAAAACAATAAAAATACGAATAGAAGGGCAGAGGGCACCGAATAGCCGACTCGAGAGAACACTGTACCGTCCGCATCGTAATTCAGTTAATGACTTTAGTATAACTGTACGTCATTGAATCGATTTCTAGTGGAAGGTTTGTAGGGATTTTTCCCCGACTGCCAATGAGTTTATTTTTCGCTTGTATCTTGTATACGAATGTTATATTTTGTGTTTTAATTTAATTTTTTTTTTGTCACACGTAACTTTCTGCCTCGCACAGTAAAGCTCTGGAATGAACTATCGCCAGCAGTATTTCCGAACCGCTACGATCTACAAACCTTCAAGAAGAGAGCGTATTCCCTCTTAAAAGGCCGGCAACGCACATGATGTTGCGAGTGTCTATGGGCGGCGATAGTTGCTTTCCATCAGGTAACCCGTTTGCTCGTTTGCCCCCTTATTTTTATAAAAAAAACAGATCTTTCTTGGCACAAGTGTTAATAGGTAGATCACATAAAAAAAAATTAATTAATAAATCCTCTACTGACATACAAAAGAGTATGTTAATAAGGTCGCTAATAAGCCGTTCGGCATATTACGAGTACATGCATGGTCGGTTTATGAAACCTCCTTGAATTTGAAAATTGATTAAAATTGTTGTCATTTTTTTGCCGACAGTACCTTACTATTTTGCGTTAACTTCGAAACAAATAATTCGGAATTTCAATCGTAATATATTTTGTAAATCAATAACGCTTTCTACAATCACCTTATTGGTCTCGCTTTCGGCATAACGAGGCGTTTTAATTTTATAGTTTTAATTCCAATGTGTATCAAGTTTGGTTCCGTAAACTTTTTTTTTTCACTTCGTGCTATTGACATCTTGTACTTGTTTTAATTTCTTCGTGTGACTACTTCCGTGAAATACGTGACTTGACGTGTCACGTATTTCACGGAAGAGAATAGAAGACAAATTATAGCATTATATTCATAACCATATTTGGAAATAATATGTCTGTGGCGGTACTCACTATAAACTACAATAAATATATGCCGAAGTTCGAAGTTTAGCAAGGCTATGCCAATAATGGCTGAGTAAAAAAAATAAAGTCTTTGAATCATTAAAATAACCTTACATAATCTTGTCATCACTTGTTTCTGAAGTTCTACAATAATTATTGCAATTATTTTTATTAAAAAAAACTAAAAACCGAGTTTCAAAGAAAATTTAAAAAACTTAGGATAAAAGTAGTCACTAATCTTTAAAAATGCGTTTTCAGAAACCTCAAACTCAACTTCTCGCGAAATCTTTGTACGCGATCTTTATAATTTAGAAGTCGGTAACTAGCTGTTACTACTAAATCGACTCACTACCCGGCAGTTTTAGGACTGGGTTTCCGACTTCAAAATTAAGAACATCTGCTAACTTCATGCCAATAATTATATTTTGTCTGCATTTAATTTACAACAGAAAAATATTTTGCGTAGTCTAATTGTGAAACAAGAAGTTTATCTAACTGTTGCTCTAGATATTAATAATGAAGATAAAAGTTAGACCGGAGAAAATTTATACGGCGTCATTGTAACTGCTAAATGATTTGTGATGCGTGTTATTGTATGTAATTAAATGATATCAAATTACGTTACTATTATGAATTATTATTGTTCTTACCGTTTTTTATAGATGTAAAGCTTATAATAAAATGTATACTTATTTATTCATATATATTATATTACATAAATAATATAAAAGTGACTTAATTATTACCGATACAAGCGTCGATATTTTGGCTGGTTTTGTGTTGCTGTTTTTGGACATTTACACACACAAAAAATTAAGGTCAAGTTCCCAGTAAATGTGACCATTTTATAATAATAATAATCTCTATGGACGCTTCACACCACGTCAGTCTGGACCTGTGCTAAGTACCCCAGGGACTTGTTGACCCAGAAACATTTTTGCTCCGTCGGCGGAATTCGAACCCGCGACCCCCGGCAGAAGCCACCAACGCCAACTGAAGCCACCAACGCCAACTGAAGCCACCAACGCCAACTGAGCCACAGAGTTCGTTTGTAAAAGACCTTTGAGCTGTGTTGTTGAATAAATGTTTGTTATTATTATAATATATATTCGTTTGTAAACGCTGTAAGAACTATTCGTATATCCTTTCGGGAAATTTGATATAGAGAAATTTAAGCTACTGTTTTCACAGTGAATTCTATACGTCCTAAAGTCGTTATTTTTGTCTTTACAGGACGCAACTTTATTTTGTTACACCCTTTATATAGACAACAACTAACCCACTTTCGCGGTGAGCCTCCGTTTTTATTGGCTCCAATAACGGGTCAGGCGTTATGCAGCTTAAGGAATGTAACGTTGTTACCTAAGCCAGTCCCGCCATCTTTAGTGCTGAGTCCCGTACGTTTACCTATTAAGCGTAATTTTTTCCGTGTACCCGCGTCAAGATTTTAGAATCATACGAACAGTTACATTTTTATGCGCTAAAATTATGGAGAGAAAACGTCTCTTACTTTCGAGTTCACGCCGGAGCGACGAGTTGAACAGCAAAATGGCGGCGGCCCGTCTTAATCAGGGATAATGATATGATGGGTCCTGGTTGTTATGTCGTTATCTATACTAATATTATCAAGAGGTTTGTCTTCAAGATTAGGGAGTAAACAAGCAACCCACTTGATGGAACTACCATCGCCCAAGGAGAGTTGCAATAACAAAAGAGTTGAAGTGCGTTGCCGGCCTTTATATATTCTAAACGTTCGGAGCGTCCGTGGCCTAGTGGGTAAGACCTTTGGTTCGCACTCGAGAGGGTGCAGGTTCAAACCCGGGTGGAGACGTGTATCAATGAAACATTTTCCGACCTCAAGTACATAATACGGATGCTCATTGCCGTGGAAGAGCCATGCCTAAATATCATTAAAAAAACGTTTGAGACATCTATGGCCACAAATAAACATTTTGCCAAGGTTTCAAACGCAAAAAACCCCAAAAAAATATATTGTAAATTAAATCCCTATATTTCATTTAATTTGCATCCCGTCGGTGAATAATAAACAGATATGTAATAATGACTCCAGTTTCCCGGTTCATCCTCAGGAAACCGCGTCAGGAGCGTCATTATCGGAAATGCGGTAAGACACCGGTGAGCATTATCATGTGCAGAAATCAGAATTAATATCATATTTCTGAATCGCGTGCACGAATCCGAATTAATATCATAGAAAACAATGCTCTTGAAGCATCGATGCGGATTTGAGTAAATGTTCCGATCCTCGCTGCAAGCTGCCGCGACACATAAAAAATCAAATTAAATGCCACGTTATGTCATAAGCAACATGACTCATTTTGCACTACACAACTTTAAGGCAGCCGCGTCAGCTAGACAAATGTCATCAGAAAAAAAACCTATTTAGCTTATGACATTAAATGACATTTTTTTTTGGTCATAGCTGCTTGCAGCGAGGATCGGAACGTTAATTTGTTTTGATGTTATTTGATACTAGTTTTTGTCCGCAGCTTGTTCGCGCTTGACACGCATTAGCCACTATTTTAAACCCTTGGCGTAAGAATTACTCAAAATCCTTTCGTAGCGAACGCCTACGTCTTAACATTTCAGGTCGATCCGTCCAATGGTTTGGGTGGTATTGGTATGTTAGTTTATGTCAAGGCTACCTGGTAGAGCTTTGGCTTTTGACTCGGGCGTCGTTCGTAACTGTTTGATAGAGAAGTGACACGCATACTTGCTTAATGTAAAAAATCGAAAATGTTCTGCTTTAAAAAAATATTAAAAGTTTTATATGAAATGGACATCTCATAAGTAAACGTATGCAGAAATCTGGTCAGTCCGGCCTGCGATCTGCTCGACTGTACACGATCGACCTGACCATATATAATCCCGTTTATTACTAACCTATCACCTATTACCATCTCATGCCGTCAAGTAGACGCCTACTGTCACTTTAGCCTACAAAATCTCGTTATATCGGAATTTGGAGCACAATTTAATTCCATCAGGTTATAGTGGTATAATTCGCTGCTATTATTCTAATAGCATCGCAGCCGTGCTAGGTGTAGTCTGGATTATTAACATGTTTCATGATTCATGGTACCTGTTAGGGACCATCCATAAAGTAAGTCACGCTTAAAGGGTTCAAACGAAGAGTAACATGGTGTGACAGGGGGTACGGGGGCTTTTGAACATCCCATTACAAATTTTGTGATTTGAATGTCGAAATTTTCGAATCCGTCGAAGTTTGAAGTTTTTGAAACCATTGTCAAATCCTCTTGTTTACTTACAAAAAAATCATCAAAATCGATCCAGTCGTTCGGAAAAAGTTCAAGGACAAAACGCACACAAGAATTATGTATATAAAAATTATTTATCAAAGTGATTAAAGAAAGCAACATGGCAATGACGATAATTCCTTCAGTTAACTTCTAATCGTATCAATAATCAATCAATATCTCACAAGAAAGTTTTTACAATTTAAACCTTAACTGGAATCATCAATAAATGCATAAAATTAATTAAATTGATTGCCCAATGCGTTTAAAATTAAAAAAGCCTTTGCAATAAACAAAGTACGCCGAACCGAAAGTGAGCTGGAACTAGATATTTTTGTGTCAAATGATGAGCCTGCACCGAAAAGCGACTAGTGTCCCTGGACACTCGCAACATTAGAAGAGGTGCTGGTCTTTTAAGAGAAAATTGACTAAATTGAAACCAAAAATGATAGAAAAGAATAAGAGTGTTGGGCCTCCTGAAAATTTACTCACTTAATGACACTCAGCATAAGCGCCGTTTTGCGCAGACTTTTTGGGTACGATATTTTTAGGTCGAGCTGGTCCATCCGTACCGAAGCATGGCTGTAATACACCAAATGAATCAAATGCTTGAATCAATGCAATATTACGAATTATTTTTTACAGCTAGAGCAATAATAATTGGAGGTTTGATGACATGAATATAAAATCTATTCCAATTTCAATGCATCTTGTTAAAATTGCGCCTAGATTATTGTTTGCAATTAGCAATTTCATTAATGGTAACCATAAAATCATATTTTACGATACCAAAATTATTGCTGTAACTGCCTCTGTGCCACTGCTGTGGTATAGGCCACTCACAAGTTAAAGATCGATCGATAGCAAAGTTGAAATTGTACTCCAGGACCCCGATTCACGATGGGCAATTCGACACGGACTCGGAAATTTCATCACGTGATAAACGCGCTGAAGATACAATTCAGAGTGCCGACTGCGAATCACATTTTAAATCTTAGTAAACCCGAAACGCGTTTACAGTCAAATGTGAAAAAGAAGATTTGAACAACGCCACCGTTGCTCACGGTCACATGTACAAATCCCATATAAAATCTTAGTTAACGCAACACGCGTTCACGGTCGTATGTAAAAAAAAAATCCCACTCGAGACTCCGATCAACACAACAGGCAGCCGCGACACGCAATAACTGGAATAAAATGCTTCTTTATGATATAAGCTATAGCCTATAGGTTCTATTTTGCTCAACACTACTACCATGCAGCGGCGACATGGGCAGCTAGACCAATGTAGACCAATTAGAAAAAGAAACTTTTTGCGTCAGTTTATAGTGTAATTTTTTGTGTATCGCGGCCGCTGGCAGCGAGGATTGCAATGTTAACTTAAACATTGATCAATCGCACGTAAAGTTTCCGAATCTGATTCCAATGAAAACCATGAATCAGCCTGCAGACTGTAAACTCACTCGAGTGTGCATTCGGAAGTATTCCCAGAAGTGGCAACCTCGATCCTTGCGGATAAGAAAATTACATCCTAGAACGTAACAACTAGTTCCACGAGAACTCATGTTAGAACTTCGGAGGCGTATAATTGTATGCACCGGGTTTTATATAAGTTTAATGCTGTAATTAGTGTTAACGATGTTGTTATAGTTATTTGAAATAAACTAAGATGTGAATAATTGCTGTCTACACAAATTCTATCTTAATATAACTTTCTCGATTTACACTGAGAAATCTTCCAGGATTAACAATAGATAAGTGATACACTGCTCGAGGAATATAAACTAATTAATAGCTTTTCAACTCCAGCAAAAACCCTGCATTCTTAGCTGTGGAAACAATTAAATGGATGCAAGATTTTCCCGTTCAAAGATATGCCAAACATCTAAGCGGTAGTGAAAGAAGTCGAATTGGACTATAACTTACCTGTAATAGAAAGTGCGCCAATCCAAACAAAGAGTCATTGAATGGCGAGCAACAATGAAATTCATTGGATTCCTAGCTACCTGCTACTTATCGTTGCTGCCGAGTCACTATTCAAGAAATGGAGAGTGCTAATGACCCCCTTAGATATCTTGACCCGCGCACAATATTGCAAATTATGGACATGTAACAAGCTTTGTTGGTGTGTACTCCTGCTTTTTCCATGATCATCGTTCACCAACAGTGATGTTTGCTGGTGGTCTGATCTCGTGTTATGGTGACATTGTTTCAATCGAGAGTTATAAATTCCCAAAATGTGCATAAAAAACATTGAAAAAACTCGATGGAACTCGATGACTTAGAAAAATCTGTTGGAATACTAGTTGACCCAAGTTTTACGCTTTACTTTTCACTATAATGTATTCTTTAATAGAAGAAAAATGATATAAGAAGCTCATAGCAGTTGAACTTGAGCGTTATGCAATAATTGCAAAACAGGTGGCCTTGAACGGGCGCGGTCGTTGCACGGACCGGATGGACACAAATTACCGACTAACACGGAAACTAGTCTACGTTCTCATATGTGACTCTTTCTTACTAATTGGAGGAAAAATTATGACGACATTTGCACGTCATATAATAATTAGGTTGTCTACGCGACATGTTAAAGTCATAAGTAATTTTTTATAGACGATTTTAACTGTTGTCTATAGTTTTAGACCCTTTTCTAGCTGTCAAAGTGAAGTACTCTAAAAAAATTAACGCTTTATGCTCATTTTCCTATGGTTAATTACTAATCTGCTCCATCTAGGGTTACATACGTTGGGAACGCAAAATAAAATAAGCATGGAATCTAAATTGAACGCTCCAAACACGACGCTAACAAGTATTTGACAGGCGCTAATAAAATTTCTCACACCATTACAGAAATTGAAACTGCTCGAAGCTAAAGGAATTATTATGCCCTGAACTCGCGCTTGAATATATCACGTAATTAGGATCGCGAGCTCAAAGTGTGAACATTCGTAATACAATTTGCAGACTGCACCCATAATCTTGTTTGTGCATCGCAAATTATTGGACTTTCTTTGAAGGATATTTTTTATTCTCGTCATTAAATGGTAATCAATATTTTATCAACGGAAATTTACATTATTCCACTTTAAATTTAGATTGAATTTTGAACAAATTAAAGGTCAAAGAGCGAATCTAAATGCCCAAATTGTAAGAATATCTGACGTAACGAGTTATATAAATCCAACTTTCGATGTGCAAAAGCATTTCGAATTACTAATTCGTGAGATTCCTCGTGTACTTGCAGCGGACATGCATTCAAAACATTTTCTTGACGCTCGTAAATTATCAGCGACGAAATTTCTCTTGAAACGAGGTCTTTTGCGTTTGCGCTTTTTAATCTGTTACGATTGCCCAAATGGGAACAGTATGAATAATTTATGAGGCGTAATTATTTACATTGTTTATAGAGGCTACAAGAGCAGTGTCCTCTTAGAGTACAGGTTATACATAATTGCATAAGTACTACTAAACAAGGTTTACTTCGTACGCCTGTAACTGCTTAGGCCTTAAAACAAATGTTTTTGAAGAAATAAAGACCATAAAATTCCGTTATTGTGGTGATCTCAACATCAAGCGCTATACAGAATTAAACTAGTCCCTCCCAAGAATTAAGGCAGTCGCTAAGCTTAAGTGATTCATAGTTTTCATTATAGATAAAGTCAGTGTTTGTCGGCTCGACGTGATAAAAATGTTGGCGTCCACGAGACAAGTCGTATGATTATCTATCTCGTCCAACAATAGATGTATTATTTTACTCACTTTCCACTGCAGTTGCTGTTTATGACTATTCTAACCTAGTTCTTGGTTTGTGTACTTTGAGTACTATTTCTCCTTTCTCTTCCAATTCGTAAGATACGGCTATCGACTTTCTATCCGTAATGCGTACTGATTAATTAGACACGATTAGTGCCGATTGTAGTTTGATGGAAGATTGGCTTGGTTGGCGTTTATCAAATTTCTGACGCGAATCTCTTCGAAAAATTTCGTTATCGCTGTTTTGGTCACGTTCCCAAATTGCGATTTTTAATGAAATTTTCAGTTTTCTCTTCGAGTGCGCACAGCGATGTCGAAACGAATGATAACAGTGATTTATGTTAACTTTCAAATTACATTTTTGTTTGTTAAATGAAGAGAGCTATAATACCTGTTATGGTTTTCCAATGAGTTGAGATATTGCGATACGTAGTATATATTGATCCATTAACATTTTCCTTTAATCCATTATTAGCTTAATAGCTTAATAGCTATAAAGAGGTAACACTTCTTCATATAAAGATATTTTTATGTAGAGGTAACATTTTTGTTGTATTTATTAATTACTAAAAACTACAAAATACACTTGAATTAGTCATATGCGTTTTCTATCAAAAATTTTGTATCGTGTGCCTTATATTGATGTGTCCATAATCATATCTGTATTGCCAAACAAATTTATCATGCTCGATGGCCAGTGCATTCTTTGATAAATGTATACAGTCTCGCTTAAGACAGGTTTTAGATGTAACTTCTACAAGTATGTTTATTTCTCGTATGTTATATTAATCAATTTCCATCAGGCGCTTACCGCTTAATAAGTCCCATGGCTTCTTTTAATACTAATTAGTTTCATTTTTCTTCACTCAATTTTTTCTCCCGCGGTGACTTCAAGACCTGTATCGCATTAAAATAGCATTATAATTATTCTAGTTTATAATCTCCAGTTGAGGTCTTTACAATCCGATTAATCTAGCACCTGCTTTAGGGTTCCCTATCTAAAAGCCATGACTATATATTTACTTAAAGCAACATTTACTCGATTTGTGGCCTATTTGATAGATATAATAAATAATTTATTTTATTATGTATATACAACAGACTAATAATAATACAATTATAAAGTAATATAAATCTTGACTTGTACTTCTTTCACACGAAGATATTAATTTAACGATCATTATATTATTACGGTGATCTATTAATGCTCCTCAACTGGTTAATTTGTCAAATAGTAAATGTAAACTGAGACTCGAAATGGTTGATGGGAGATGGGATGGATTAAGCGCGGGAGCCATCCATTTGAATGTCGTTAACATTGAAAACGGTGCAGCTCAAATTTTATCAACACTATCTACTGAGACAACCTCTTCGTACACTTATATCAGATAGTTTTTTTATTTTTATTAAATAAATTAATTTTAATGTATACAAAATGCACAATATTTGTTTTATACAAAGAATTTATACAATGGAAAGTTGTTATGTAATTGACTTTTTTAAATAAATGTCATACAGCAACCCTATGGAGAAAGATAGTATAGGAAAATTTATTTTCATTTTATTACTAAAATTATCATTACGATTTTAGTTATAAACTTATCCACTTAGAGATACCAGATACATGATTAAATTTATAGTTTCAATTTAGTTCTGAGTTATTGAAACACACATAAAAACAATTAATAGCATTAGCAATAGCAATGTTTTCTAGCGGAAATGAAATAATAATTTAGGTTTATGGTTAGAAAAGTTGTTTTAGGGTATTATTCAGAACTAAATAGGTGCAGCAGATGTAGTCATTATTGTTTATTTTAATGTCGATAATGTGTGATGACCTTGAATTCAAAATCTCTACGCTAATTTTAATCTTGATAATTTGTAGGCTCTAACTGATGGTTGTGTACAAACTTGGAATAATAAATATAACGGAAACAGTGAATTTATTTTTTTATAAGATAATTGATTTTATATTTCTCTGTCAATGCCAAAGAAAATTAAGTTTTCGGTTAAACATTTTTGTTATAAATGGCATCAAAGTTCCTGTTTGGCAATCCTGACAGGCCTGCACCATGACAAATAGCATATGCTTCAAAGCGATTCTAATTAGCTCTACGTTTATGTTAATATTTCTTGGGACCCTAGACAAGTGGCTAGTAATTACCGTCACTTTTCGTTCGACTATGTGAATATGGCCTCTATGAGGGAATAGGGAATGGGAATCGGGATAAGGTATTAGGGAATTTGGGCCACCGGTAAACACACTCACTGAACGAAACACAGCACAACGCCGTTACACGCCCTACGTGTAAAGGGTCCTTATAGTAATTTCTCATTAGTACACATGACAGGCAACACATACCCTTTATAACGCCGACCTACGGCAACTAACTTACACTTGAGTCTCGACCGACCCGTTAGATTAGACGTGGCGTTTTTTGTCGGGCCTTTTTTTGTTGCTACCAACAAAAAGGTGTATACGTTTCACGTGGTAAATGATGTTAAATTAAAGAGTTTGTATTAGGAGAGTTTTGCTAGGGTAGTTGTAAAGTTAATTACCACTCCCAACCAAACCCACACAATTACATAATATTAAACGCAAAATAAATTGTATTGTTACGAAAGAACGAAAAAAAATGTGAAAAAAACACAATTTTTGCAAACCATTCTAAATCACTTCTTCCATAAAAAATATTATAGAAGTTACATAATACTTATGAAAATAAAAATAATTTACACACCAATTACCTTCATATATACAATCTTATTTTGTCATATTATAATGACAAAATAGCATTCAAAATATTCCTTAAAATAAACTGAATGAATAAAGTCACTGAACCCGTGATATTAATGCGCAAAACTTAATAAAAGAAACACTGGTTAGTTTATGCTATGATAAGGAATATTATGTATCTCATTAAAAGAGAGTTAAATTATGTTATCTCAAGCGAAAGATAAAAAACGTTTGAACTAGTTCATATGTTTAAGAGCGTGCTCGGTATTAATATATTTAAATTGTGTTTAATTTTGTGTTAATTTGTGTGTAAACGAGGCACATTATACACACTAAAGAAGACTGACCCGATAACGGTACAGTTAAACTTTATTTACTTTGATATTTTTACTTTCACTTTGTTTTTAATAATACTAGAGTTCGCCCTGTGGTCTAAATTCGACATCGACATAAATATTTAAATCCATCGATCGTGTATAGGAACTTAAAAATATATGTAATCTATTTTCAATGCAATGCAAGATTTCAATTTGGCATAAAGGTCTCGTTACCGGGGAAAAAATCACAGACTTCAACTATAATCAAAAGAGTATTTCGTGTATGATTATCGTCTCAAATATTGTAGTGTGCTTATTGTAATGTGCGTATAAAAAATATTCAAGTATTCCACGCTCCTCCTATGGAGGAATTAAGTTATAGTAGATATGGTCTACTATAACTGAGAGAAATATCTTGCTTTTATATCTATGCGTTGTCTGTAAAAGGGGGTACAAAGTTTTCCGCTCGCGTTTTAATACATATACTTATAGATAAACCTTCTTAGTAATAAAAGGTCTCAAACAAAATATGCATCGGTACAATGTTTTTATCTATGTTGGAGAAAAGTGAAATCTCTATCTCATGTCTCTTATCTTATGTCTCGGTTGATTTGTCATAATGAGATGGAGAGACGCAAGCGTAATCTCTATATTATATTCATATAATGCAATCATTTTCTTTTGTTATTTCCAATGTAACGCTTGCGGAACATGCTACCATATATCAATGAGCTTGGTACAATTTGTTCAACTAGGTAAAATATATATCATATTTTATGAAGAAAAAAACGTATATAAATTTGTTCTTGTTTCTTATGTTACGGACATTATCAAAATAGTTAAGTAAATGTAAAGTTTTAAATAAATAAATAACAATATCTTAAATAAACGTTACTGGTTACGACACAGTAGTTATTGAAGTTCTTACAAAAACTATTAAACTGATTATAATCAAAGGCACGATATTTTGGGATATAGATTTCAAAAAATGCAATTTTTACCCTGAAAATGTCCACTTTTCGTGTGGGATACTAGTATATTTTCCGGAGGCAAACTTTAAATTAACTTGCTCGTCACCGTTAACTCGGCAAAACGATATTAAAATGACTCCACTTACCGTGTGACTCAACCGGTGCATAATAGTTTGATGGTTAAATTTTACATGAAAGTGAAAGCATTCGTATTGTTCCCTAAAAACGTGATTTTCTATTCTTTAATACTGAGGCTCGGCCGCTTGCGGTCAGTGCGGCCCGCTAATGAGAGGAAAGCTACTACGTGATTACTTTTTTGCATAAATTCTCTACTTTTTTTCACTACCGCAATTTTTTTTTACATAATTACTGGGAAATTAGATTACGTGAATTGTGAATATGGTTTTTGAAACATTTGGTTAGGCAGAATCGATTTAAGATGTCAATAGTGCGTATTGTGTCTTGAAGCGTATAGGTTCCATTGGAGCCATTTTAGCTGTGATGAGTAGCAATGATTGGTACTTAGCCAAGTTTTTTACCATACACAATCATCATAGATCATTGCCAACTATAACCAAAAATACGTCTTCTACACTTTCCTAATCTTTTTTATTAGCCCATTAAAGGGTAGTGTGCAAAGTGAAAAGGCTGCATAATAAAATGTCGGTTTAATGGTGCAAGAAATATGATATGGTGTAAAATTAGTTAACAGTTATGTGGCCAATTTAAGATGGGTTGAGCGCCAAGTAGCTATTTATAGACCTTTCAGGCGTTTAATGGATATTAACCAGGCTTTAGATTAGTTTACAATGTGTAAAGCTTTTGAAAGCATGCGTTAATACAATCTATGTAATATGTGTCATAAATTTACTTGTAAGTACAAGACAATAATAACTAAGAAGGCTTTTTAAGGGATCATTTTCATTTTAAAACAATACAAAAAAATTGTACCCGCATTCTATTATATTTATGCGACCCATAAAATATGTTGTTATATTTGAGTTTTTTTTTATGAGTTTGAGGTAATAATGTAAAGCCTTTTGGATAATTGGTTTCTCGCCTTGAATCGTGGTACAGTTTTCAGTAGTCAGTTACTGTTTAGTTTTCACAACGCTTGCTTAGTAGCCGTTTTCGCTGCGAGCTTTATGCTGGATGTAAAGAATTCCCTCGCTAATTACCTCGTCTTTGTCAAACAAAGAGTAAAGATCGCCTTTGTTATTGATGTTTTTGTTCCTAAAAAATAATGACCCGCTGTTTTCTTTTCTTGGAATTAATGATGTTTTCTAAAAACCTATGCTCGAAATAAAACTGTAATTGCTGCTATTTATACGTCACATCTCAAACTATACTTTCTTTGTAATGACCACTTGAACAGTTTTATGAAAATAGAACAGGAATTGGCTACCAGCTACTATGTATCCCGGTTTTTATATGAATTACGTAGCAATTATACACATCGATATTTCTTGTGCTCACTCGATCGCGTCGTTTTTTTTTTGCAGGTGTATTATTTAAATTCTATTCTACGCTTGTGGGAATCCGCATTAATTTTCCCCAACCCAATAACCTTTCTACACTCATTACGCTCGCTCGGTTCCCACAGCATATTGAAATTATAGATCTAGCGTACGTCGATACACGTTTCGATCGGAAACCGATCGAGTCCCCGCAAACAGATGTAAAACAATTTGTAATGAAAACGCAACGAGAGAAACCGGACACATCATAGCTACTAGAGTGTAACGGACAGCTCGATAATCTGTTAATTCTACTGACCTCTTTGTTGGTTTGCTCGTTGATCTTGACGTGGTTCTGCTGAGGCTTGTCCCTGAGGGGCAGGTAACCTTCCCGGCTGTCGACCGGCTCGGCGGTGGTGTCAGTCGTCGACTCGGTCCCCGTGCTCGTCGCCTCCGTCGAGCGGTCGACGGTCGTCGTGGCCGCCGGCGCCGCGTCCTCGACGACCTTCGACGAAATCGTCGTCTCGACCCCCGGCACGGTCTCCGTCCCGTCACTGTTCGCGTTGACGGTGGACTCCGTCTCCGGCGCGGGCGGCGTCGCGGTAGTCCTCACGGTCCGGATCGTATACCGCTTCGGAGGCTTTGCCGTCGTCGTAGTGACGACGGAGGTTTGGGTCGTGTCCGTTTTCACAGGGATGGTCGTCCTGGTCTCGACCGTCGTGTCCGTCGCTATGTGTTTGTGGGAGGACTTTTTGGTCTTGGGCTGGGTGGTGGTCGTGAGCTTGGCAGTGGGAATCGTGACCTTATTTTTGTTGTGGCTCTTCCTGGCGGTGGTCGCGGGGGGCTCATCGACCGTCGTCAGGGTTCGATCGTTGACGGTCGGGGGGGGCTGGCGATCGGCGGGAGGGTCAAGGTTGGACTGCTTGGGGGTGCGGGACGGGGGGAAGAAGTAGTCCATGATCGACGGTGACCTATTGCGGGTGGTCGGGATCCAGGACCAGGGGTTGAAATCGACGAGGCGTGGCTGCGGCGCGTCGCCGGCGCACGCGAGGGCGGCTAGCGCGAGAAGGGCGAAAGCGGTGCGTTTCATGGTGCGCGTGCGGCCGCTCGGACGATCGAAGCGGGACTGCGCGCGCGCTGTACCGCAGCTGCCGAGCCGCGGGGTCGAGCGATGGGATAGCTCATAGCACACGCGAAAGTATAGTTTTTGAATCCGCATTACCCTGGCCGCACATTGTACGAAATTAAACGCACTCTGTTCATATGTTTTGTTGTAGCCCCGCGTACTATCCGAAATTTCTGATAGGTTCGCGTCAGAATTTACTAATCAGAAATTCGGATAATGTGCATTCGGCCCAAGCAGAAAACCTTCATGAAAGATAATTTCGGTATTGTGCGACCCGAGGTATTGCGATGTTTTGTTTCGCGAACACATTTTGTTTGCTGCGAAATTTTTTAAATTATTTTTCTTGTATTTCTAAATGTAATATAAACGAATGTAGAGAAGTTATTTTAGCTATACGCAGCCTTTGATTTGATATGACATCGACCAGTCTCATTCGGTCGAAATCCAATGGAACGTCCAAACATTAACGTTGTATGAAAGGAGCTGATAGATATCAAACATTAATCTTTGCAAATTGCAATTTAATTGCTATTTCATCAATAGAATGCCATTGAATTGGCTGTCAGCGCCGCCTGTTGACGCGCATTCAGACGACACGATAGGCGGAGGTATTTTCTATTTGACGATAACATTCATATTTCCCTTCGAAATTCCTTCTGATAGAATGCCAATTGATTTTATGGAAATCTCTTTTATAGTTTATGAGTCGTTATGTTTATAGCGCTTGAAGTATGCTCGTCCTGAATGCTTGTTAGCTTAGTGATTTTCTATAACAAGCCTTGAAAATTATTAGAACTCTACAATTGTCGAGCTTCCACAAAGATTTACAATAGAAAAAAATCTCTCTTTAAAAGATACTCCAGTTAAAAACAACACTAGCGTTGTGCGTTCGCGACGAAATCGCTAAAGCTGATTCGGTGTTACGGTAAGCACCCAGAAATATTCGTGATTCATTTTTTTACTGTTTATTCTGTGGTCCAGTTACCGCTATTCAATCAAACTAATAGATCACTGCCACACGAATTGATAAAGAATCTCGCGCCGCTCGGCGGCCGTGTCATTTTCGTGGATTACATTTTTTTGTACGCTCTATTTGTACGACTGTTGGTTTTGGTTATATTACGAGAGCCGGTAGCAATTTTAAGGAGGTGTTTGGGGTGAACTGATATGTTGTCGTATACAGGTACAGACAAGATATCTGTTATTGCACCCCAATAAGGAACTGCAGACCGAGAGGTGAGAAGCGGGGCCATTACAGGTGTAGTATAGGTTATCTGTACCCCAAATGGCAAATGAAATTTTTATTCGTAATATTTAATCGGCATTTTTTGCCAATGCAAAATCTATAAAAATGTATTTACAATAAGATTCTGCACTATATTTTTAGGATATATATTTTTTTAGTTTGTTATATAAGTTTTTGTTTTTGCCTTGTCTACGTTAGTAATGAGAGAGGTGTGTGACAAGTTTTTAGCCTGCCTCTCATACCTACACAAAAATTTCTACCAGCTCTCGGACCATTGAGAGTCACCTGCGTTTAACATCCTAATCTTTATTGCACAGAAAGATGTCTGCAGAGAAGAGTCTGATAATCATTTTTATATAAGGAGATCAGAGTACATAACATGAAAGAGATGTAACCGGGAGAAATCGTTTTAGGAGTATGGTAAAATGGAAACTACTATACTATCAGATTATTGTTTTAATATTATATAATGTGTATTTATTTTGAGTGCTCTTTTTCCAAATGATACAAGGATGCAGTACGCTAAAAAAGTAGTAGTTTTTTTTGGGCTCTATCATCAATAATAATAATCGACTATATATGAAATTGTGTTATGATGTTATTGGTTACCTCTGAAACGTCATTACCGATCCTTGCCAAATTCTACATTCAGTAGATCAAGGCATCGGCTACTACTTGTAGTATTTTTTTTAACGTCTAAAAAAATTGGCACGGAACAGATAACAGGCGCTTTGTGTACATAAGAAGTTATTAGATGGATGCTAAACGTTCCCAGTAATTAAATTTAAACTTAATTCGAATATTTAATTGGCAAAGGTGGAAACGTGACCCGATACAGTTTATGACTTGAATATAATGTTATTTACAGTTAAGTTATAAAAAAACAAAAATATTTTGTGAACATGGGAAAGAAATTTGTTTGTCATTGTCTTTTAGTTATGAAGCAATAAAATGTTTTTGATAATAATAAAACGCATACTTACTGAAAATCCAACGCGTAACTTTAATTTGTTTAATACAATATTATTATCTTACGTGTATAAAATATACTCACTTCGTAAGTAATGTGTGTATTTAGCATTAAAAATAATTATAATGTTGCAAAGAAATACTTTTTTTTTATAAGGAAATTAGGTTTCATTTTTTACCGATCCAAAAATTCCTTCTACGTAATAATAATAATAATATCTATGGACGCTTCACACCACGTCAATCTGGCCCTGTGCTAAGTACCCGAAGGACTTGT
>JAOTAV010030316.1:0-20269 GCA_026546445.1 Cyclargus thomasi
GGTTTTAGTGAGTAGGAGTCTCACATACCCCCGGGGCGTCTCGGCCTTCCGAGGCGCACACCCAACCCGGGGGACCCGGGTATACTAGGGTACAGAAGCAATCTGCACACGGTTCATTTATACCTAATAATAATAAAATACAATAGCTATGGACGCTTAACACCACGTCAGTCACATAATTAAGATTTTTATTATATAATACACATCTACGATCCAGAAACTTTGAAAAACTTTCGTTCCCTCGGCGGGATTTTAACCCGCGACCCCCCGCGTGTAGCTCACGCAAGGTGCTCAACTACTGCGCCACAGAGGTCGTCAAATTCGTCATTTACGAGTATATGAAGATGAACTTAGTTCTATGTACTCTGCCAGCGTCTATACGACACTAACGCTGCGTTAGAGAGACAGACAGCTGTCCTATGCGGATATCGGAAATTCAAGGAAACATTCCTGTGCATCGATTCTATCGCGGCATCAGTGACGTCGCAGACGCTGCAAGCTGTAGACGCTGCTTCTTTAACGCTCAGCTCGAAAGGCAACCTTAAAGGTTAAATTAAATGAAAGTACTGAGTATGCGTTCATTAGAAGGCAGTTTCGCTACAATCATGCGACATTATGTATCATAACTTTGATTTTGTGAGCCTTTATCGTAATTTATAAATTGCCTACACCGGTTTCGGTGACAGTGACTGGTATCGTTGGACTGCAATGCTATGAGTGGTTTATAGTTTGATTGGCGAGAAATCATCAAACAGGTAATTCTTGGCCACAAAATGCTTAGAAATTGGAGGGTGAGGGCCGCTAGGTACCAACTAAACTTGAAAACAACATTCTTCCGACGCTAAAATCTAACTCATTGCTTTTGAGTTAAGAGTCACATTTATACGAAAGCGAAATATATTTAGAGCGGCCGTAGCTTAGTGGGTAAGAGCTTTGGTTCGCACTCGAGAGGGTGCAGATTCAAAACCGGGTGGGGGCGTGTACCAATGAGACAATTTCTGATCTCAAGAAAAGAATACGGAAGCTCATTGCCGTGGGAGAGCCATGTTTCGGCACGAATGCGCCGGCTCGACCGAAATGATACCACGGCCTCACAGAAAACTGGCGTGAAACTGCATTGTGCTGTGTTTCGTTCAGTAAGTGAATTTACCGGTGTCCCAACTTCCCTAATTATGCTATTCCAATACCATATTCCCGTTCCCCTATAAAAAGCCGGCAACGCACTTGCAAATCTTTGGATGTTACGAGTATCCATAGGCGACGGCAGTTACTTTCCGTCAAGTAGCCCGTCTGTTCGCTTGCCCCCTAAATGTCATAATAAAAATATAAATGTTATATAATTATTTTATTATTACTATCGTGGTAATTTTAAGCATTGATAATAATCAGACTTCAAAATCAAGTTTTTTCCAGCCCTACAAAGTTTCAAATGTATTAAGCCCTTGAAGTCCTAAATTTCTAGCGAATTTAAAATACTTTTGTAGCGAAGGCAAGGCTAAGGATTCTGCAAGGAACATATATTTCAGAGTGAACTAGGAGCGAATAAGTCAGAGGTCGGAGGGGGCGTTCGACAAAATGCACTATTGTACTACATAACAAAGACTACGTGGCTCGAAAAGTAGATTGTCGTAATTACAAACTTTAAAGTTTACTAAAGATGCGAGTTGGTCACTGAATTCTTAAAACGTTCTGACAAAACGCATTTGTGTTCAAGCCTCAAGGTGACTTGAAAGTGGTTTTGATTCAAAATTTCACCCCGTTGTCGGGATAACTAATTAAATATAAAAACAACAAAGCTAATAACATGTTCAATAATGATAACATTAAAATCATCTTTAATGTTATCATTATTGAACAAAAGTATATTTAGCTATATATTGTATCGCGAACGGTTATTGTTCTAAAGAGACACGCATCCTTTTTTGAGTAATTAAAAAAATAATAATAATATCTATGATTGTGATTAATGAACCGCTATGTGTCATTTTTTTTACTTGATAAATTTGCCACTTTTGTTATCTAATTAATTAAGTGGTGACGAAACTGTAATAATATTTCAGTTTAATGTGCTACCTCAGTAATTGTAATCATTTTTATTTGCCGAATATTTATTTAACTTAAAAGTCTACGTTCTTATTTAATCAACATAAATTGGACCATAATGCTATATTTGATATATTAATAAATTACTATAGTTTTAAACCTTTAAAACTATAGTAATTAGTAATTGCGAGAACGCGGGCAATAGTGAATTAGCTACCTAATTCACTATTGCCCGCGATCTCGCACCTGTAGTATTCGAAAATGACATAAAAGTACGAAAATTAAATCAATTGGATACTCCACTAGACGAGAAGGAAAGACATAAAATTAAACACATTTTCCCATTTACAATATTAGTATAGATACTTATGAGCATAAAAAAGAAATGTTCAGTATTTTTTTGCAGTAATTAACTGAGCATTTCGTTTTTTCAGATTAAGTAGTGTAAAAAATATGTAGATTTTTTTGTTCTGCTATCTAACACAAATCGGACACAAAATCATACAAACACAGTACGTTACCGCAGCTGACAAAAATATTTATAAAACGCCACTTTATTAACTAGATGGTCACTTTTTTAAACTAGGTTTAAATTTCTAAGGTTTACGCAAGTATCACTCATGGATTTTTAACACTTACGGATTTTGTCGCGGAGCACTTTTTTGATTCCCGACGTTTTGGCTGCTTTCCAGCGGCCGTAGTCATGGGTTCATCTAATAGCTAACAGAAAACTAAATTATTAATATACAATTTACAAAAACAAGGAATATGGATTCTTCTTAGGGATTTTAGTGTTACTTGTATTGTATTAAAAAAATAGTTCATCTTAACCGGTTAGTTTCGTAGTTATTCCAATTTTTTTGAAAACAATTCATGTCCACGGTATATTCTTTTCTGATTAACTATAAGCTTAGGGAAAAAATCCTCGCTAGTAATAAAATAAGATCATTCTATGACATTTAGAATATTTTTTGGCTAATGTGCTCAACGTTTTAACATACTTATAAGAGGTTAAACTTACCACCCTGGCCCATGTATAAGCCTTAAGATCCGACTATAATATATGTTTTAATCGATTTTTTTGCTCCGATTGCTTGGTATACAATATGTTATACACTCTTACATGCATATTTTTCTACCTACAACGTTGATGCGATATCTTCTAAATAAATGCAAAAGTGTATCAAAAAACTTACAAAATATTCAGTTGCGTCGCTACACCTCGTAAGTCAGACAACATTAGTTGAGCCCGTCGACAGCTCGTTGCGTTTGGCCGCAGGCACATTCTCTGAGCATCTATCGCTCTATATACACTAGGATCTAACTGTTATTATGAGCTCCAGCAGACTACCACAGTATCTATTCTGTGACTGCTTTTGCTTAGGAAATACGTTGAGTTGAGTCAGAAGTCACATAATAAATTTGAAAGAATGTCTGTCTGCCAATTTAGATAAATTTAGCATGTATGTATCCGGAACAAACCTATCCATTGTCAAGTACATAGGGGGAAATTGAAACAGAACCGGTTGACGGATCTACGTCATTTGGTCGGAACATTTCAATTTCATGTGAGTCGTGATCTGTCGGCTGGGTTTGACATAACCCGACCAAACTTAAATCCATGATGTGTATGATATTGTATCAGTTTAGACTTCTCTGATTGTACAATCAGAGAAGTTGAAACTGATACAGATCGGGGATCTAAGTAATTTGGTCGCGTTATGTCAAACTCTGCCGACAGATCACGACTTGCATGTAATTAACATATTCCGGCCAAAAGACATACTTCCGATAATTGGCTCTCTTTCAAATTCCCCCATTATACATTGGCACATGACAAAGGATAGGTTTGTTTCAGAAAGGCGTCCAGTTCTCGCGCGAGAAACGGGCGATATCTAGCTTTCAGTAAATTTTCCAAAAATATTGTCTTTTCGACAAATTATTTTCATATTTTTAATTTTATACTGACCTTAAAAAAACTATTATAACCTATAGGTTCATTATGGGTAAAAACCAAAAGTGTAAAAATGAGTATGGAAAAACTCTACTCTTTTAAGTCATCAAAATGAAATCTAGAAGAGATCAAGAGATCAAATCTTCCTCAATATCACCTTGATAAGTGGCAGTCTTCCACCGGGCGCTTTTCAGGTACCTTTCTGCCTCGCAGCTTAAAATTCTAGAATGCACTATCACCAGCAGTACTTTAGACTAAAATGACCTTTAGACCTCCCAAAAAAGAGCTCATTCCATAATAAAAGGCGGCAACGTATACGCACTTCTTTTCATATGGCTTTTGAGTGTCTGGATAAAGGTGGTTGCTTTCCATCGAGTAACCCTCAGCTCGGTTGTCCCCTCGTTTTATATATAAAAAAATTCAACCCACGAAAGTCAAGCCAATAATAATGTTAGTGCAATACGTACAAGGAGCGTGACCACTGATACTTATTTTTCGTTTAATGATAACAATCAGAAATCAATATTCATCGAAATAAAAGTATCGAACACACCGGAAACGGCTTCGTTTCCTCTCGTTAATATCATCTGATTGAGATCCGATTGATATTATAATGTAATACATTTATAATAAGGTTAACTGATATTATTAATCCATTAATAATATTAGTGATTCAATAATTCATTAATAATAGATATTATTAATTCATTAATAATAATAGAGAAGGTAGAATTTGGTTAATGCGACAGTAGATCTGTATGATGAAATTTCGTGTGGAAGTAATCTGAGTCTCGGAAAAGGATAGGATATTTATTATCCAAAAATAATGACACTACCCGCGTGGTTAACTAATTTTGGCAACGAACTGGCAGGCATCCTCTATGTAGATTTATTTAATAAAAAAGTCAGTCAAACAACATAATTGGTTGCTAAAATAATTCAGTTTAAATCTAAAATAATGTAATTGTTACTAACATAATTTTTAAGCCTTAACTAACAAGTGAGTCTCTGTAACTCATGTAAATAAAATATTTCAATCTTTTATTGAATTGAATATAGTCCGACGAAATAACGTAGGTCTGCCTATGAATTAACTTCTCTGACGGTACACAGAAACATGGAGTTAATAGGTATGTACAATCCATGTCGGACACGACGTGAAGTGCCAGTCATAATATTTCGGTATTTCCTCCGTCGGCCACGCAACCGAATGACTAGTAGATTTAAATTACATTTTCGCCATGACGTGATAGCTAAGTAAGGTGTGGTGAGTAGGGTTGGCCGGCGATAATCATCTTTATCGATAAACCTTATTTTTCGTATTTGTCTGTTTGTCGAATTTTCCATAAAATCTTTAACGATCACTAATTGTTTTATGGGAAAAACAGTTATTAAAATTTTTAGCTATGTATTTAAATGTTTAAGAATGAAATTATATTTTAATTTCTTATATATATGACCCAGTATATCTTTTAAATAAGACGTTATTTATTTATTTTATATTATTTTTTATAATGCCTTTCGACTTAGTTTACATATTATTGTAACCAATACGACGCGCACACTATCAGCGTAGGCTCGTAAGCTTTGCATTGAAAATACACTTTATCCCTAAATATATATTTCACTTATGTTGTGGTTTAATATTTTTGCTACCGTTCTACACATAAATATCTGTTCCAAATCACCATACTCCAAAAAAATTAATAATTAAGCTGTACAATATATGTTTAAAAATTTTCGAATAAATAATTGCAAATTCTACTTCAAGCTAAGTTTCACTTTAAAAGATTTGAGGGTTCAGCTAAACTTTCCTTTCAAACAGAAATTTATCGACACTTTGTTGGTACAACACTAGCAGCGTTTGCGTGACCTTTGCTCTTTGGCCGAGCGTCCCGCCACACATGCCTCGCCCGAGGCGAACCCGCCCCACACCTTTTTGGTATCGACAAAAAATCGAACCTAAAACCTTACATTTGTTTATCATTCGATACGTTTTTTAAGACTCATCCGTTTATCGATACACCAGACAATAAAGTATCGATATTATTGCGATTGCCATCACTACCATTTTTGTGAACTGTCCATATTTGTGAGCGGTTTTTTTTATCAAATAAAATCTAATACGGGTACACACCTACTGATCTATCACATTTCTACGTAAATCATTCATTGAAGGTGAATCAATTTTAGGCTTTATGAAGTAACGGGTGGTCCCCCGTCACTTCATAAAGCCTTAAATTGTTGTAAGAGAGATTATACACTAGAGTAAACTCTAGATTTATTATGTTGCGTATCACAATAATTTATTTATTTAGAATTAACTAAAACGATTATATTAATTAACATAATGCTACAATTACAATCTACAAACAATTAATATATTATATAATGAATAAGTCGGGTTTTCTTTCCTGACGATATAAATTCAGAACGCACAAACTGATTTCCACGGTTTCGAATTCGTTGGTAAGGTATTGAAATGTATTGTAGCAAATTTAACTACTGACTAATTGTGCAACTTCCTTGCGCAAAAATTTGTATATCACGCGGGAACCGTACATTTTCCGAGGATAAAAACTATCCTATATCAACATATCTGGTTTAATAGCTATTGGGTCTGGGCAACCCCAGACCCAATAGCTATTAAACAAAAAAAGATTTAATTCGAATCCGTCCACTAGTTTCTGATATTAGCGGGTACAAACAGACATACAGACAAACAGACAACTTTTGTTTTGTCGATACTACTTTCACTTAGCACACCCACATTGATTATTTTGTAAAAATATTAATTGTACAGACACACCAATTTTCCTGTTTTGTTAAAAATTAGAAAAGTTATATTATGTACTGGTGGATGTGACTGACTTTGTCCTGTCGGCCCTGGTTTGTCTACTTTAACAGACACACAAAGCTTGATCAAAATCGGTCCAGTTGTTTGGGAAGAGTCTAGCGACAAACACGCACACAAAAATTTTAACCGCTATCGGACGCGTGGCTTAAAAGTCGGACCACCACTTTTGACATGAAAAGACAACCATAACTCCTATTCTTAGCTCATTAAACATTATGTACTGCAGAACAAAAGTGTTCAGACACCCTTTTCTCAAACTACAATGTCTTTCCACCCTTGAATGGGCTCCAACACACCTTTCAACCTAATTAATCGCTTGTCCGAACCGCCGACTCATTATATCAACACCAGCCAAATACTGAGCATTCCTCAAAGCCGACTCAATTAAAACTCACTACAAAAGCGTCGATAAAAATTATCGGCGTTTAACCGATTTGTACAATACAACAATCAGGCGTCCTCCAACAACAAAGGATCTAACTAACCCGGCCAGTGACTATTAAAATATAATGACATGATTTATTCAAAAAAAAATAATAAAACACGAGAAAAGGGTACGTCCATTTTTCATAACGCAGTTGGTAGCAAATGGTCCGGATAAAAAATGATCGGACCGACAGAAGACGGACCGACTTTATGAAAAAGGCGGTCTCTGTCGTCAGAATTTATCTGCGTTTACCTGTTGATACCCAGCAGTGAATAAAATTATAATATTCCATTTTTCTGGATATCTGTTCCGTAGTTTGGGGCGCGCTGAAAGTTATGTTTTGATTTTTTAATGAATCTTAGTTGACCCATGCCGATTAAGTAGCTAAACAGCTATATTGTTAATATTATGTTGTTCTGATTTAAGCGCAAAAAAGTGTTTTTATTAATGTTTCTATAGATTGATTTCTGGCATTTTCTCAGTAACTTAGACCCCGAAGCCTTTTAGCGGTTTCTACTTCCGAAGTGCAGTAGCTCATAATATAACGAATACACAATTTATATACTACTAGGTGATCCCTGCAACTCCGTTGCGCCAAAATTCACTTGTCGCGCCGTAACCGTACATTTTTCCGGGATAAAAAGTATTTTTTGTCCTTTCCCGGGATTCAAAATATGCCCATAACAAATTTTAGCAGAATCTGTTCAGCAGTTTGGGCGTGAAGAGGTGACAGATAGATAGACACACTTATACATTTATAATATTAGTAATATATTCTTACAACTATGAATTAAATCTTCTTTACCTCCTTAGGGGACGAATTCCGAAAAATGCTTTCTTACTACTCACCTTCGTCATACGTAAACACGTTTCATGTTTATGCGATCAGTGGTTTAGGCTGTACGTTGATTCCTAAATTCATATATTTTAGGACAAAAGGATTTTATACATATAATTATATAAATTACTATCACTTATTTTTGTTACATTCTCTCTAAGTTGCCAAAAGAAATCAAACATCACTAGATTTAAATTCTTCCTTCTATAAAAAGAAAAGGAAGGCCCCATAAAAATAACACATAACTTTCGTGCGCCTTACCTGTTATGATAATATTTGGTCATTTTCTTAGTGGTAGCCGTCCCGTTAATAATATTTTATAGAAATCAACAAAATCGAGAACATTAAGGCCATACATAAAAGTTTTCGTTTTTATTAGATATTTGTTATCCTTTGAGTCTGTTACCATTTATAACCTTTGTTACCTTTATACACTTTGTTACTTCATGAATATTGAGCATAAGTTATGTTGTTCTGCTTTTTAATTTATTATGAGGCGCTTTATTATGTTTATAATAAAGTTTTAAAAATAAGCTTCAATGTAACACTAACATACCGTACACAAAAAAAAACAAAAAGGTCTAGAGCGTGGCATGGCATAAGGCAACTCAAATTAATTGAAATAAAAAAAAAATACATACCGTACACTGTTTTACTATGATTTGCCGTTCTTTGGACTTTCACATATAACTCAAGATATATAGCTATAAAATGGCTGAGCCTTTCTGAAGTTTTAGCAAGACTAACAAAATTAAACACTCATAATACTACATACATACTAGCTTTTCCTGCGGCTTCATTTGCGTGAGATTCAAAAATCGCGTAAATACGAATAATATTCTGGGAACGTTATATTTTTTCTAAGACCGAAAAAGGTCTAGATGTTTCTCTCCATTATTTTATTTAAACTTTGTACCCTTTTTTACGAAAGACGCGTAGATGTGAAAGCATGATATTTCTCCCAGTTACGTTGATATGGAGGAGGTGCGTGGAATACTAGTATTATTTCATAATGTGCTCACACAACAATATTGATATGACACGATAATCATACATGAAATACTTTTTTTTGTTTATTGTTGAAGTCTATAATTTTATAAATAAAATTCAAAATGAGACCTCGTTTTGACGGGATGTTGAAAAGTGATATGGTGTTTTTGTATTTCTTCGCTAAATTTGTGTTGTTTTGGGTTTTGATGCTTTATAGTGTAGAATATCAACCATTAAATATTCGTTATCATGCACAAGTGTAAGCAAGTGATACAACTTCAAAGAACGTGCTTTTTTATGTATCCCTCCAAAACACCATTTGAAATTTCAGTAAAGCGTAAACCATTTTACTAAATTGACGTTTTGACCGACGTTTTACCTTAACTTCGACTAGACTTTAGACTTGACGATATTATGTAACGTTGCTCAAAATATTATTTTACTTGACATTGGCCATGGTTAGGAAGCCGTAGTATATAAAGATAATGATAAATGAGACCTTTATGGCAAATTGAAGTCTGTGATTGAATTAAGAAATATTTGTAGTCGAATTTCGACCACAGAGTGGCCTCTTGTCTTAAAAATTTCTTTCTTCATAAAGTTTCTTCGCAAAAACAAGGACAAGAGATTAGCAAATACTTTCACATCAATAGTATAGAATATCAGTTACATTAAGAGTTACGGTGTCACTGTCTCATGAATCCAAATACATCTCAGACCTTCAGTCGCCGTTTTTCAAACAAAACGCGAATCCGAAATTTCGGAAAAAAAGTTAAGGTCACCATGACTCAGAGTTCTCATGTCATATTGTGAATAGTAGCGAATGACACTGACAAAGGGATGGGATGGGAACAAGAGTATTTTTTTGTTTTTTTTTTTGTAAAAAAGTTTTTTTATGTAAAAAAATTAATGGCAGAATTTATGTGAAATACCACCTGTCACTAATTACCACCTTTTGGCGGCGATGGCTTTTGTGATATCAAAAAATGTGAGCGTTATGAGATTTTCGAAACGGAGGCTCGATGGGTATCTAACATAAATATTTTTTTGTTACTTTTTTGTGTTATTGAATTTTAATTTGGCGTGAAGACATTTCTTTGCTGAATAAAATGTTTACTTTATTATGTTTTATCTGGTTGATTACTGTGTTATTTATTTACGTTCCCAGTCCGTATTATCCATAGAAAGATGATATCCACTTTAAAGCTACGAAATTCTAGCAACAACTTTTAAAAATTTGCAATGACATTTATATTTTGGCTCTCACAGTTTTGTATTCTGAACTAGCTGTTGCCCGCGACTCCGTCCGCGTGGTAACTTTTCTTTCCTGTTTATTTTTTGCTACAAGGTTTGTATTCATAGAGCCTTTCCAACGAATGCAAATAGAAAAAATCGGTTCGTGCGTTCTGGACTTATATCGTCAGGGAGGAAAACCCGGCTCATTTTTATATAATAGATAGTATCTTATGGTTTTTAGTTACAAAGGTTTCGTGGCAACGTCCATACTAATATAATAAATACGAAGAGTGTCTGTCTGTCTGACGTTCTGTTAACATTTCACGCTCAAACCGCTAAACCAGTTTTGCTGAAATTTAGAACGGAGATACTTTATATCCCGGGGGAGGACATAGAATTTCTTTTATTCCGCAAAATGTACGTTTCCGGGGCGATAAACGACTTTTGGCGTAACTGAGATTTTCTTAAAGCGGCACAACTAGTTATAAGATATTACTAATAATTTATTGCACGTTTTATTTTTGATCATAATATAGTAGAATTATTTATTTACATTCTTAACATTATACGAACTTAAAATAAAAGTATAAACACTATAAAAAGAAAACCTTTTCCTAATCGTCCCCAACTGTCAGAGTACCAAGCGAACTAAAAATTGATTATTATTAATATTATGGATCCTTGCTGTCCGAAAATAATCGTTTTTTTTTTTCAAATTTTTTTAAAACATTTTGCGAGCGGTTCGTATATTGCGATGTCTCATTTTCACCTCCGGTACGGATGCCTGAAATCGATGAACCAGACCTTGACTCATCCGCTCTAGAATCCGTCGGTTTAAAACAAAATCAATCACAATATCGAAAATGAATGATTGATTCGAACATTGATTGAATAGATACATAATATAATAGACAGCTGACCCGCGACCCGAGACCGCGACCCGTCGACAGATGGAGGCGTACACAACACGAACTAATGCGGTGATGATTGAATAACAATGCTTTAAATTGTAACGAAGAATTACGAAATCTTCACCTGTTTTGAGAATGTCTTGTTATGCTTAAAGCATAAAAGTAACCGCCCACATCAGTCTAGCCCCATGCACCTTAAGGTCATGTAAAACGGGTTTAACCAGATTTTAGGTTTTTTATTACATGACACACGTATTTAATACACATCCATGACCCAGGAACATTGAAAAATTTTTGCTCCCTCGGCGGGATCAGAGCCCGCGACACCGGCTCGAGTTACCAACGTACTCAACCACTGCACCACAGAGGTCGTCAATCTTCATCGAAAAGTTCTTGTGCCGACTCGAGTATAACCCTATTTAGACGAAATTTGATACGCGTCTTGTTCCGGAAAAGGACATATATGATAGTTGTCATCCGGGAAATTTACATTTTTCGCGCTAAAAATTTTAGTGCAACGAAGTCATGGGCGTCATCTAGTTTCCTGGATTAGTGCTTAAGAGAGGTGGTACCACAAAGACAAATTTTCAGCCTTAATGCCCGGGCTACCCTAACTAGTGTTTCAAGCCAGGATAGCAAGCTAGTGTCAGTAGGCTAGCGAGCTAGTATCTCTGACTTTGCGTAGACAAAAATAGCTTCATTTCTAAGCTAGTAAACTAGTTGGCAACCCAACTATTTAAAAGCGAACTGAAAACCTTAGAAGCATTAAACTGTCTTGTCTAGCAGATCCTGGCTTTTCATTTAGTTTAGTTGGCTTACTAGCTTATAAATGAAGCTAGTATCCTAGATGCTAGCTTAAGTATCTGATATTGTGTATCCCCGTCATAATATCTTTAAATAGTGGTGAAACTTTTAATATTCTCAAATTTAATTTAACAATGAATACCTGTATACAAATACCTACTTTAATCATGATGTTTAAAAATTGGAAATGTTTGCAATAGGGACAACATTGACATATTTGAACTCGACTAGAACACGTAGCTTTTCGTTCGTCTATGTCAATCCCATACAAAAACACGCGGAGCGATTATCGAAAACGCTAATCGCTTGCCACTTGTCTTGAGGGGCTGGTGTCTTAATATACTAGCGGGTCACAGCTTAGTTTAAGATTCCAGTCTACCCACAAAGTCTTAACTATTTAATATTGTAATGATATAAGTGTAGCTGTGATTATTGTGGTGAGAAAAATAAATTTATTATTTATTTATTTTATTTAAACAAAATGAAGTTACATACGGTTATGAGAAACCGAGGCTTTTTGGTAAAAGTTTAAAATGGCTAAGCTGATAACGATGATGGATACTTAAACACCTTGAAATTCAAGCTGCAGTGGTATCTATTTATTAAATTTATTGGGACCATGATAAATATATCCATATTAACATTCTTGGTACACCTTTCATATAATTTTTCACTGCCATCACATAGGTAGTGAAATAGCGCAGAATGTCTAGAGGGCATCTAATAATGGGTTTTCGAAGTGGGTTCATGTGACCTTTATGGCTTAGTACATAAGGGTTTCAATCCCATGACCGCGTTTAAAACGTGTGTTTCCCATTTCGAATTTCGGTAGTAACAGCAGGGTTCCTCTGATTGGAAGTGCAATATGTTACTCGGTCATTCTAATTGGACTATATTTCTTGTAATTAAATCATGATCAGGTTGTAACTTATTTTTTTTTATATATTTAGGGGGCAAGCGTGCAGACGGGTTACCTGATGGAAAGCAACTGCCGTCGCCCATGGACACTCGTAACATCCGAAGAATCGCAAGTGCGTTGACGGCCTTTATGAGGGAATTAAGCCCAAATTCCCTAATCCCCCCCGGATTAGGGAATTTGGGCTACCGGTAAACTCACTCACTAAACGAAACACAGCACATGTCGTTTCGAGCCGGTCGAGCCGTCCCATTCGTGCTGAAGCATGGCTCTTCCACTGCTCTTATTTTGTCCACACTATAAAGTATATTTGTATAGTTGGCTGATCTCCATTTACTCGAGCTTAGGAATCGGAAGATGACGAGAAAAACAATAAGGAATAGTGTAGAGTTACCTTAAAGAGTATTTAAAAAACCTAGAAACTTTCTAGAAGTCGTCGCATATCCTCACCACCTTGGGCCAAGAATAAATATACAAAACTCATATTGCAACTATGATTAAGTACTTTGTATGAAGGCTTTGACATCGATCACGAGTTTATAGAACCAAGTAGGTCAGATTTGTAGAAACGAACCGAGCGCGGCTTGCATGTATGCATCCTAGTATTTATGGCTTGTCGCACGCACACATATTAAACGTGTATAAGCGTGATAACAGTACACTAGTAGAGTTGATTTTTTTTTCTTCTTCCTCCGAAGGCAGGACCCTTGTGGCCCTGGGCGTCACTGCGACCCTTGAAGATCTATTGTGACTCCATCGCACCAGAGCACCGTCCAGAACCTAATGCTGCTCATTAATTGAACCATGTCTTTTTATAACATAGGGGGGCAAACGAGCAAACGGGTTACCTGATGGAAAGCAACTACCGCCTATCGTAGACACTCGCAACATCTGGGTTGCAGGTGCGTTGCGGGCCTTTTAAGAGGGAATACGCTCTTGATGGTTTGCAGGTCGTAGCGAGCCGGTAATACTGCTGGTAATAGTTCATTCCAGAGTTTTACTGTACTACCGATGTAATTGGGCTTGAAGAATTTGCTCTGTGGTAGAAATTAATACATAAATAGTTGCTCCATAGGTAGAGGCTTTCAGCGCTATGTGCATAAGGGCGAGCATTTATAAATATATTACATTCGTAATTGAAAACGTAAGTGGATAAAGGCGGTAAGTAACATTTTGCAACCTTGGAGTACATTCAATTTTTTCCCACTAAAAATTTTGACAAATCTTATAACTCACCGATTTATTTATCTAGCTAGTGTATCTATCTTTACATCAAATCCACATTATATTAATTTCAAATACTTTTTCGGGTTCAAAAGCGTCCATTAACGCAGCAATCCGGAAGCTTTTAAAATGTTTGTTATCTGCCTCTTTTCTTATGTCGTCAATAACGAATTAGTTCAATATAGGCCAATGCTAAAAACGGAAATAAAAGTTAAGAAAATCGGAGTTCTTGTTTAATCCTAGGAGAAATCAGTGACTGTTCTAACACATGCAATTAGTATCTGCAGATTACAATATGCAAACCATTAAGTAAGCAATGCATTAGAAATAAGGCGAGGCGTAGACATGTTTATTGGTAGTTTATGTATTCAGACTTCTTAAACATCAAATCGTTGCTGTAACAACGTTTTAAATATGAGCTAGTTTATTTTACAAATGATATCGTAGAGAGTTTGCAGTCGGTACATAGATTAATGAAAATAAAACACTTTTCAATTTTGCTGATACAACCATGTATTTCTATTTTCCGAATTAAGGCATGGAAACATCTTAGAATAGTTTTAGCGTAAAATTTAATCTACCCACGACAAATTTTCTACGCGACCGAAGTTGACGAGAAGAGTCAAGAATCAACGCTGCACATTCGGTTTTACTCGTACAACTAAATAAATCAAGTTAAAATATTCTAAGTCTAATATCATCCATAACAGGCAGATGAAGCTGTACCATACTAAATGTAAAGGGGCTAAAATTGCTCGGGAAGGTCATTTCTCTATGGTGCTGTAGTGTGTTATCCAAAAAAACTCTGCTGATAAAAAAAATGTTCATAAGGAAATTTTGGTTACTCGTAACGCCAAAGTAACCTGGCCTCGGGGACTTTGCTTAGAATTTGATTCAAAGTAAACTTTGAAAGAAATTGTTTCATACTTTTATTAGGCCGCCTTTGTAATGGTAATAGTTATGCACGATAAAGTATATTTATTTGTTTGTTTATTACATAGATCGGCTCCAGTTAATTACTGATTCCGCCTAGATCCACCCCTGTTACATATATATCCACTAATATATGCGCCCGGCTTTACGTGTATCGCATGAAGCTCCTCGTCAAGGTATCGTATAACGTGTAGATAAACATTTCCCAACCGTACGACGTAAATTACGTACGGAACGTAGCGTTAGATAAGATTTACATGCTTTATACGGTATCATTCTATATGTATCCGTAGGCTTGTTTCTGAGTTGTCTGAGTGATAACGCCGCGGTTTGTAGCGTGGCTCTTGATTGTCGTGGGTTTGATTCCTACACTCGGGCGAAAAAGATTTAAGGGACTGTATAAAAAGTCGATCTCAGGCAAGAAGTTCTGCCAATCGTGTCAGTCATTCCATTGGGTAATAAGAAAGGAAGTAAGAGTTCTCACGGACCGCTTTTGCATCGCGTTTCAATCGCGTTTGCATCGCATATGAATCGTGAATGAGCGCTCCATGCTCTGTCCATGTCCATGATAATTAAGATGCAAATACACACTTTATTTTATCACTTCTAAAACTGTCCGTTGCTAGGCAAGTCTCAATATATTTCCAGACCTATAGAAAATCAGAGATTTTAATCTAAATATACCAACAAAAATTCTACAAAATTACTCCTGTACCTGCAAATTACCGTCGACAATAAACGTTTTGATAATCATTTCGAGATGTGACGAATCGATTTGAGATTTGCTGGAGTTTAATTGTGTGTTATAAATCTGCAGTTGTTACCATGATTTATCCCGGCACTTCGGCCGGATCATGTAAATCACCCCATTGTGTAAGGGACAGTCTGCGCGGACCTTAATGAGTCATTCAAACGCAAAAATTATGATACCCTTTTGCGTAATTGCATACCATGTCGATTTACTGTTAATTTAGAGAGGATCGGAGATAGCTAGACTGGTTCACATGCACTCCGTTGCGTTAAAAATTCGTTTTTTGCTCGGGAACTGTATGTTTTTCTAGGACAAAAACTTCCCCACCAAAATCAAATATCCGCACACCGAATTTCATTGATATTAAGGTTTAAGCGTGAAAATAGATTTTCGCATTAATAATATTAGTGTAGAAGTATAGAAGTACGAAGCAATCACGTTCATGAATTCATCTCTTAATAGAATGTTTAATATTTATAAATGAAACTGGTCAGTAGCAGACCCTAGAGACTAGGTACTTAGCCATTTTGACACAGACACAAAAACAGTGAATACGCCATTTTGATATCTGCGGTTAAGCCTTACTATAACCTACGTCAAATGAACTACAAGGTTTTTGCGTTACTTTAATTTTGTCATCAGATAAGAACCCGTTTGAATCTGATATTTTATTAACTGGTATTATCTTAATTTTAACTATCAGATGACAGATATATTGCGTTTCTTCGTAATCTATTATAGGTGTCAAAAGAATACATCAATGTCACAATTATCATTATATCTTGTAAAAAATTTACTGCAATAATTTATAAACTAATTGCTTACTAATGCATGGACTTAAGACATTGTTAAATTGTTATTATACTACACGTTATAAATTGTGTTACGTAACGTTGATGAGGTTGTATCCATACCAATAATTTTAAGCTGAAGAGTTTGTTTGAACGCGCCAATTACAGGAAGTACTAGCCGGAAACGAAAAATTCTTTTCGTGTTCGTTAGTCCATATGTTGAGAAAGGTGATAGGATACATAAAATTGAATACATAGTCAATACACTTTTGGACGTAATATGTATTGACCTAAACTAGATTGTAATTTGTCATCTGTCGGCTTGATTCGCAATCTGGATCTGTTTTAACTTCGCTGATAATTCAACCATGTTCCTGGGTCGTAGATGTATACTAAATGTGTATATTATATAGTAAAAATCTTAAATGTGTGTTTTGTATAAAAGTATTAAATATATTTCCGTTGTCCTGTAACACAAGTCCTTCGGGTACTCAACATGGTGCTAAACTGACGGGGTGTGAAGCGTCCATAGATATTAAAAAAAATCAACATATTATATAGTGTGGCACCATGATAATGACAAATTATAATTACCCAGCCCAATAATTAGCTGTCCACATTGTATCATTAGTTGAGGGTATTGTTTGTTAACTAGTGTTGAAGCTCGATCGCTGACAACTATTAATTGATGTTACAAATGATACAAACTAATGAATGAATTGTACAGGGTAGTGTATTCATAGAACTTTCAAGTCGGTAATGTTATAGCTTAATAGCATTTACGCGCGGCTTTGCTCACGTGGAAGTGATTTATCTCTTTGAACGGAACAAAATGTGTGCGACAATAAAAGTTAGCTTCCGTATGCCAAATTTTATCAAAATCTGTTAAGTCCTTTTGGCGTGATTGGCATTTGTTATATCAAAATACAGGAAAATTAGAAGGAGAACGTTTCAAATCAAATCAAAATATTTTTGTTCAAAATAAGTACTTTAAGTACACTTTCTGAACGTCGAGACTACGGCGCCTACCACCGGTTTGGGAACTTACCCGGTGAGAAGAACCGGCGTAAGAAACTCGCACGGGTCCATCTTTTACCTAATAGATGGAAAATAACAATAATATGTCTTAAAACTAATTTAATAAACAATAATTGTTTTTTAATGTTCGACATAATTTTTACCATGTCTATAATTCAGTATTAAAGAAAAAAGTGTCACAAAGTAATGTTTTGAAAAAAATTTTTTTGGATTGGATATTGAAAATTATCATATTTTTTTTTAAATTAGTTTTTAATTGTGGACAGTTAAAAACTAATTTAAAAAAATAGTAGACAAAAACTCTGTCCATCAAAGGTGCAGGCTCTGTCCACGTATCGTGATTACTCTGTGGTAGAATGAACGTTTAACAGCTCAGATTGTGTTTACTTTAAATTAACAACAGATTAGTATTTTAATTGTGAAAGTAGAATGAATAGGAAAACGTAACAACGTATAGAACAAAAAATCTTTGAAGTAAATGAAGAAGGATAATGCAAGGGATACGTTATACACAAATTATATATATTACTAGCTGACCCGGCAAATATTGTTTTGCCATATAAATAATTTTGTCTAAAAAATAAAAAAATACATTAGGAGGATAAAAAATAGATGTTAGCCGATTCTCAGACCTACTGAATATGCATGAAAAATTTGGTTAAAATCGGTAAAGCCGTTTCGGAGGAGTACGAAGACAAACATTGTGACACAAGAATTTTATATACTAGATTTACGCCCCGCTTCTCACTAGTCAGGTCTGCAGTTCCATATTGGGGTGTAGTAGAAGAGATATATTACAACGTTTCAGCTTGCCTCGAATACCTACTCAAAAATTTTAACGAGCTCTCGGTTTATAAGACCTTTGTTTCGCACTCGAGCAGGTGCTGGTTCAAAACTTCAAACCCGGGTGGAGACGTGTACTGATAAGATATTTTCTCAAGACCTTATTTAAAAAACTCGTTGCAGTGGGAGAGTAATACTTCGGCACTAATAGGCCGGCTCGACCGGAGTGATACTACGGCCTCACAGAAAACTGGCGTGAAACGGCCTTGTTCTGTGTTTCGTCCTGTGAGTGAGCATACCGGGGTCCAAATAAAAAAAATAATTTTTAAAATTTCAAACATCTCAGGCCATCAGCGCCGACTGTACGCGTGCGGTCGGCGTGAGACTGAAACGAATATGAGTGTTACCTGTGCGACTTAACTAGGCACATGATGAAAGTCATTTAGTAAAAATGAAAAATAAACAACAAATTGACCAAAACAGCAACACAAAACTAGCTTAAATATCGATGCTTGTATCGGTAGCAATGGGCTAGTTTTCTGTTGCTGTTTTTGGACATTTTGTTAATTGTTATGTTTTTTTACATTTTTCCAAAATGACTTTGTCATGGTTATGTGCTTAGTTAATTCGCACAGGTTATACATATATGATTACTAAATACTACATAATTTCCGTGCAAACAATAACAGCATGTGTGTTGTAATCTTATTTGTCGGGGATGGTGATGGATGTGTTATAAAAGCACACAGAGGAGATAAAAGTATTTTGCAGTCACAATATGGCACTAAACTATTTACTTGTAAAGTATGTGACAATATATAAAATCATGGCAATTTCCAAGGCACCGTCTGCAGTGCGAATTTTTTTATACAATTTTTCCCGCTTTTTTTATAGTGTATACTCTAATAAGATTAATGGCATGTTTCACCGATAACTGTCTGTTAGGCTATCCACAAGGTTTTTGACAGGTTCTCAATACAGAATCTGTCAAGTAAAGTTGTATCTGTCAAATAAATAGACTATCTGTAAGCGGTGAAACAGGCTCTAAATTTGTTACGGAATCAACGGAAATAACATCTCAGATAATATTCGCAACGCGGACAGTCCCTGATGCAGCATCTACAATCTATGCTGTCGAGCCGGTGATACCACGGCCTCACAGAAAACTGGTGTGAATCAGTACTACTTTATTACAATTACGTATTACTTTACTTACAAGCACATAATATATGTAAATACGAACTGATAAGTCGGACGCTATCTTCCAAATTTAAAACGCCTACTGTGTGACGTGTGTGTGCCAGGTATCTATTGTCATTTGTTTTTATCAAATAAAATATTTTACTACCTACCTTGACTTTGCTTAAACCACGCCCTATTTTCAGATATTTTTAGATATTATTTAATAAGATATTATAAAATCTACGGCCTTGGTCAGCTTAATACATTTAACATAACATGAAGTAGGTACTTTTCGTAGAAACTACTAAAACTAACATTTACTGTCCGCTTAGCATGTTGTTTTGACATGAGGTACAGTTTTAATACTGGTAAAAATATTGATTTTCATGTTTAATGACTCTTACGACCTTTTTGTACCCAATTAATATTTAAAATTATATACTAGATATTAGACTTGTGTAGAGCGCGTAGAGTGTAGACTCATCGAAGAAGAAATTATAAATTTTATCACGTACTAGCTTTTGCCCGCGACTTCGTTCGCGTGGACTTCAGGTTCGTCCCGTCTTCTAGTAATAAGTAAGAAATACAGTA
>JAOTAV010030327.1:0-20266 GCA_026546445.1 Cyclargus thomasi
GATAGCGTCTTTTTCGTTGTAATTGTCATAAATGATTTCGCAAATGGTTTTCCATGCTTCTTGTTTTATAAATTTGTATTTATAAGTTTCGTTACGAGTATCCCACAAACAAGGGCGTTCCCGAACTAACAATGACACAGCATTGGCCAGTATCACAGTTTCATCAAGAATTCCGGAATTTTGGGCGGACCAGCCACGTTTATGGTTCGTTCAGTTTGAGGCGGCCGTAGTGAGTCAAAAGTTAAGTGATGCAGCTACGCAGAACTTAGTCGTTACCAAACTCAATAAAACTGCTATTCAACAGGTTAGTGATCTTTTATTATCACCACCCGAGAGCCAAAAATATGATTCGCTCAAGGACCGTTCACTACAAGTTTTTGAGGAATCGGAGACAAGGCAGTTCCAAAAACTTCTTGGCGAAATGGAATTGGGGATCCAAAAGCCTTCTCAGCTGTTGCGGCGAATGAGGGAGTTAGCACGAGGGAAGATTCCAGATCCCACACTTCAAATAATGCGGAATAGTCAGTCTTCCATCGCCAGTGCAGGCTGTTTTAGCAGTGACCGAGGTAAAGGACCTTGAAAACCTGGCAATCATAGCAGACAAAGTCATGGAGGCTTCGAGACCAATGGAAGCAGCGGAGATTGCTACCGATACAACTCCCACGAACTCTAGCACCAAAGGACTGATGGAGATGATTCAGAAGCTTAGCATTGACGTAGCTGAGTTACGTCGCTCACGACAACCGAGAGCGAATGGAAATGGAGGCAGACGATATGACCGGTCAAGGTCAAGGTCAAGGGCTAGAGATTCCAGTAGAAGCCGTAAAAACACAGACTGGTTATGTTTTTACCATTATAGATACGGAGTCAAGGCTGCAAAATGCATCTCGCCATGCAATTGGAAGGGCGCGAAGCCCGCATCGCAAGCGGAAAACTAGACGCGATACAACCGCAGGCGGTGGATTGTGTCGGTGTGCCTAATTTCCGCCTATGTGTGACGGACAGAAAAACCGGACTACGATTTTTAATAGATACGGGTGCGGATGTTTCGGTTATACTAGTGTCGAAAGAGTGTGTTACGAAAAATATCGCGAGTGATACTTATAAAGTTTACGCGGCAAACGGCACGGAGATAAAGACATACGGCACGCGTACTTTAGTATTAGATTTAAATTTAAGGAGAGCGTTTAGATGGACATTCATCATAGCAGCGGTTAAACAACCGATAATTGGTGCCGATTTTTTAGGTCATTATCGGTTGTTGGTTGATTTAAGTTCGCAAAAACTGAGAGACGAAATTACTCGTCTAAACGTTCTCACCTCTATTGTTAACGATAACATATTGGAATCGTCAATAAAAACTCTAGATTGTAATAACGTGTGGCACGATTTATTACGTAGGTATCCGGAGGTAACTAAGCCGGTATCGTATCGGGACCCACCTAAGCATTCGGTATATCACGTGATAGAAACTACGGGACCACCGGTTTACGCGAAGGCGCGACCTTTACCGCCGGATAGGTACGCAAAAGTAAAAGAGGAATTTCGGATTATGACTGAAATGGGTATCTGTGGTCCGTCTATGAGTGCGTGGGCAAGCCCTTTGCACGTGGTGTCGAAAAAGAATGGCGAACTTCGCCCTTGTGGCGACTACAGACGGTTGAACGCAGTAACCAAGCCAGATCGTTATCCAATTCCTCGGATACATGATTTTAAATACCTATTAGGGGGTAAAAAATGTTTTTTTAGTAAACTTGATTTAAATCGTTCGTATCATTTTATTCCAGTGGCCCCGGAGGATATAGAGAAAACGGCAATTATAACGCCCTTCGGACTGTTCGAGTTTCCTAGAATGACGTTCGGATTACGTAACGCGGCCCAATCGTTCCAAAGGTTCATGGATACGGTGGTGTTGCGTGATTTAGATTTTTTGTTTAATTATATCGACGACGTTATCATTGTGAGCGAAACAGCCGAACTGCATCGAGAGCATTTAAATGCCGTTTTCCAAAGATTTGACAAATACGGCGTAACTATAAATATTTCTAAGTGTGTATTCGGTCAATCTAAGCTTGAGTTTTTAGGTTTTGAAGTGTCGACGGACGGAGTTCGCCCGCTCGACGACAAAGTGCAAGCTGTGACAAATTTTCCGAGACCGCACACCGTCGAGCAACTACGACGCTTTTTAGGTATGATAAATTTTTATAGATCCCACATTCCAAGGGCTGTAGAATTTCAATCAGTACTTAATCAATATTTACATAACACTAAAAAGAATGATAAAACTGTTATCGAGTGGACTGATAAGGCCGACGAAGCATTTAGGAAATGTAAGGAGAGCTTACAAAGCGCCGCTACATTATCCTATCCTTTACCTAATACTAAATTAGCGCTGATGACAGATGCTTCGAACACTAGTGTTGGCGCAGTTTTGCAGCAATATGCAAATAATACCTGGCGGCCACTCGGGTATTTTTCAAAGAAATTATCACAAACAGAAACTAAATATTCGACATACGACAGGGAGCTGTTAGCAGTGTTCATGGCTATAAAGCATTTTAAAAATCTGTTGGAAGGTCGCGAATTAACCATATATACGGACCATAAGCCGCTTATTTATTCTTTTACAAAGTGTAGTAATGATAAAGAAAGTCCAAGACGGATAAGACAACTTTCATATATTAGTGAATTTACTACTGATATACAATATGTCAGCGGTAAGCATAATGTTGTCGCCGACGCGCTCTCACGCGTCGAAGCTATACATTGTCCCACGATTCTAGATTACGCCGAGGTAGCGCAACAACAGGCAAGCGACGCTTACCTACAGCAAGCATTACAGACAAGTGATAATAACTGTAAATTGCAATTTAAACGTATTTGTTTGCCGGACTGTAATACATTTATTTATTGCGAAACTTCAACGGAAAATGTACGACCTTATTTACCAGTAAAGTTTAGGAAAATAGCATTCTATTCTGTTCATAATCTTAGTCATCCCGGTATCAAAGTTAGTAAAAAGTTAGTAAAACAAAAATTTTTTTGGCCCGACATGGACAGAGATGTCACACATTGGGCAAGGTCATGCATTCAGTGTCAAAAGGTAAAAATTACTAGACACACGATGTCAGGTTTAGGCGAATTTGAGAGAGCTGATAAATTTTCACATGTTCATATAGATATAGTAGGGCCTCTTAGCACAACAGCGGATGGTTTTAGATATTGCGTAACTATGATAGATCGTTTTAGTGGTTGGCCAGAGATTTTTCCAGTTCAAAATATTACAGGCGAGACTGTGGCAAGAGTGGTGTTCGAAGGATGGATATCTCGATTTGGCTGCCCTGATAAGCTTACGAGTGACCAGGGTAGGCAATTCGAAAGTGATGTGTTTCAGCAATTAATGAAGTATTTAGGCGTTCAGAAAATGCGTACGACACCTTATCATCCACAAAGTAACGGCATGATAGAACGTTGGCACAGAGCACTTAAAGTGGCTCTTATGGCACGTCTTAAATGCAACAGTTCATGGATTAATGAATTACCATCGGTATTGTTAGGTTTACGCGCCGCCGCTAGAAGCGACAGTGGCGTGAGCGCAGCTGAGTTAACATATGGAAAGACGATAAGGTTACCTGGTGATTTTTATGATAATACTAAATTGCGTGTATCGGACTCGGAATATTTGCAGCAGTTAAGAGACGCCATCAACAATTTAAAGCCTAGACCGCCAAGCCATAGCAATTCACGTACATTATTTTTACCGAGTGATTTGGCTACTTGCAAAAGTGTTTTCGTTAGGAATGACGTATTTCGTAAGTCTCTCCAACCTCCTTATGACGGCCCGTACAACGTCATAAGCAGGAGAGAAAAAACGTTTGTAATTTTAATAGGCGAGAAGGAAACGACAATTTCAGTAGATAGGCTTAAACCGGCCTATATAATTGACGAACAGTCGTCCACAGATACCGATAGTGATAATAATAGCTCGTATAATTGTTGTGATAAAAATAGCAGTAGTTCAAATAACACAGACACTTCTTGCAAAGTTCTATGTCCGCGAACATCGCGTAGTGGGCGCACTATCAAACGTCCAATACGTTTTGCCTCGTAAATATTTTTGCAGGTGCCACGAGACTCTATCTATTGTATACCTATACCTATATACCTTCTTATAACCATTGTAATTATACTTATACCTATAATATATTATACTTATATGTAATAGCGTAATGTAATTGTGCAACACGTTAATATAATTGTACTAAGTACCTATACATACTTACCTTTATGATAAATTGTTATGAGTGTTATAATGTACCTAATGTATTATATTTCATTACTTGATATTATTCGCAATTGATGTCTTTGTATTGTCTTATTCAGCAAGTAAATCGTTATTGATTACGAAATACAATGAGCATAGGTACGAAGTAAACACGTAATATATAATTTAGTTTATTTTTGGACAGCATCGACGCGGTACACTAATCAGTCAGTAACATGGGTGGCTCATCAAGCAAAGATCAAGTGATTGCGCAGGCGACCGTAACCAACTCTATAACACAGAAGATCGACAATTTGCACTGGATTGTTGTCACGACAGTGTTAGTCGTCGGTCTTGCTGCCGCATGTTTAGCGTGGCGGCGTTGCAAGGGCTCGGCGAAAAGATGGGTGCACAGGTAGGTGTATGCGAGCAACGCGGCGCTGGCGAGCGTGCAGACGGTTCCTCTTCCTCGTCAGCAGGCGCCGACACACCAGTACGCATCGTAGTTTAGTGGCGGAGGATACTCAGCATTACCGACCGACTAGGGTGCGTGTTTAAGGTTTTTAACATACCGTGGTATTTAAGGGAAATAAATATATTTTTTTTGTTGTTTGTAAAGGGGGGGAGTACTGTAGGGACACATTGGTATTGCACAATAGCGTGATGTATGTGTGTATTATGTAAGGCGATGTGTGAGACGTGAGTATGGTAGAGACGGCTGCGTCCATCTGTAAGTAAAGTCAGTCGGAAATATATGGATCTACTATAACGACGTGTTTCATTAATTACTATCTCCCGACTCAGATGGTACCTAAACGACGTGAATTCGAAGTTTCGAAGAGAATGATACAAGCTGCTAAAAAAATTAGAAATAAATCAGGATTTGCGTCACAGCCTGATTCTAAAAAAGGAAAAAACCTAGAGAATTCAACACTTGATCGCGTAGGAAATTTTTATTTGTCTGATGATGTAAGCCGTATGATGCCTGGAATGAAAGACTATGTTACGGTTTTAGAAGATGGTAAAAAATTCAAAAACAGAAAAGACTCTTACTATTCAACATTAATGATTTATATAAAAAATTCAAAGAAAAGCTTCTTTGAATTTTATATTAATAAAAAAATTGGCCAGACTAAATTTCAAACTTTGCGACCACGGGAGTGTATTTCAGCTGAAAAAAGTGGAACTCATAATGTTTGTGTATGCAAAATTCATCAAAACATAAAGTTGCAATTACATGGTCTTAAAAAGGAACTAAAAAAAAAGGAATTGATTTCCCAGTAAGCTTAAAAGACTTGATTTTGAAACGCAAACAAAGCTTTGAGCTCTGTTTGCGTGCAACCTACATCATCATGCTTTTTTTCAACGTGTAAAAAATGGCCCAAAATTGATGTCGTTATTAAAAAGTTAGAATTATTGATTGAAAAGAAATATCTTTTAGACAATGGAAAAGTACTGATAGGTGAGTAATAATACACTCGGTACACACTTTCAAACAATAATTTGTTAAAGAGATGATTAAAGAGTTTCTATTCGTTTTATAATTAATATAAAGGTAAAATTTTATCACTATAATATGCTTGATACAAAATTATCTAATTTTATTCAATATAAATTTGTTTATTCTTTTTTTTTTTGAGCAGTTAATAATCCAATACATTTATCTTAAATCTTGCAGGACTGAAATCGTTGAAGCGACATATACCAAAGAAGATTATTTAACTGAGCTGAAAAATAGGTGGTCTGAGCTTTTGAAGCATGATTTTGTGGCAAAATCTCAAGCGTCTTATTTTTCTAAACAAAAAGAATCTGTTGGTGTTGGAGAATTTGTCGCGTGTCTCGATTTTTCTGAAAATTACTCTTTTTTTTGTGCAAGACGCTTTTCAATCACATCACTGGTCCAATGATCAGGCTACACTTCATCCGTACGTCGTTTATTACAAAGAAAATGGAGAAAGAAAGCATGAAAATTTCGTTGTTATATCCGAGAAAATTAGCCACGACGCTGATTCAAAACTGATTGAATTTTTAAAAAACAAATTTGGTGCTGATAACGTCAAAATAATTAAGTATTTTTCCGATGGAGCAGCTTCACAATATAAAAATAAATATAATTTTAACAACTTAGTAAATCATAAAAATGATTTTGTTGTTAAAGTGCGGTGGATTTTTTTTGCCACATCTCATGGCAAAGGAACGTGTGATTGCTTAGCCGGGAGTGTTAAAAGACAGGCTTATCGTGCTAGCCTCCAACGTGATAAAAATAAGCACATCACAACACCGCTTTCTTTCTTTCAGTGGACTGAAACTGCATTCAAAAAAATTACTTTTGCTTTCTGTTCACAAGAGGACCATGATTTACATGAGCAAAAGTATCAGCAACGGTTTAAACTAGCTGTTACTGTGAAAAATACTCGCCAATTCCACTATTTTAAACCGTTGGATGACTTGTATCAGATGATGACAAAGTCTTTACTGATAAAGTTTAAAAAAAAATAGTAAAATAATGATAGATAATATCCAGAAAATTTAATTTTCAATTATTAGTTCGTTATCTCTGTTTTTGTTAAATATTACAGGATTTTATTGTATTAGCCTTAATATTAATAATAAAATAATTTGTTTGATGATTATATTTTTAATTGTTATTTATAGATATTAATACAAGCTGCAACATAGTCTGACGCTCGGCCGCACGGTGTGTTCTACCAGTGATAAATAAACTCATATTGTTCAAACTAATCGCGAGCAGTGAAATTTTCTTTCGGAATCTCAAACTTCAATAAATAATGCATAAAACCGATAAAAAATATTTTCATATTTTTACCGAGAAAACAACGAAATTTTCATTTGTTAACTTAAATGTTAACAAACGATATGATGATTAACAAATAATTTTTAGTAGTTAATATTTTATTCAAATATAAACATTTGACAAGTGAATTCTGGAAGTTTCATCATTTTATATTTAATGGTTAATTTAAAATTGTTTTTTTAATTAAAAGTACATAAAATGTTTATAGTTAAAAATTTTATTGTTAAAATCGATTTTTTTTAAATCGATTTCTAATGTATGGACCTTATCAAGAAAATATATGGACTTGATTTTCATATTCAAGTGGAAAATGGGGGGTCCACTTGACGTGATCTTACTCTGGTATCTTGAATTAGCACATAGGCTACTTTTTAATCTCGATTAAGCCACGGGTAGCGCCATAATTAGTTTATGCTTTCAGTTCTTAAAATAAGGCCGAAAACCCCATACTCATATCTGTAAGGAATCACGAGTTCTCTCAGTACCTTCGGAACCATGGTATGCCTTGGTACAAAATCTTACTTTTTTTGTAACATTTTCTATACAAATTTCGAGGAGTTTCCTCGATTACTTATGGATCCCATCATCAGGTGACCATGTTTGGGAAAATGAGACCAAATCGGAGTAATACCCTATACAACAAAAAAATTTTAGAAAATCGGTTCTCTAGCGCGGCGGAGTAATCGCTGAACATACAAAAATAAAATATATCCACAGCCGAACATATAACCTTCTCGTTTTTGGAAGTCGGTTAAAAATTATTTATTGTAGCTTTGTTAGTAACTACCTAGAATATTATTCTCAAGTTTGGAACCCCATAATACCTATAATGACCGCATTGAAAAGATCCAGAAAAAAATCCTAAGACTTGTCCAATTTAAATCTAGAACATATGTACCAAATTCCTTATAAATCTAGCATTCAAATTTTCTTTTGAAACGCTGAAGTGTCTATATACTTGATTTACTTTTTTTCGTCCAATTTTTAAATAAAATTTCTCGGAAATTCGACAAAACGAACCAAATGTGAAATTTTTAAAACAGTTTCAAAACTTTCGACAGATTACAAGTTACAGGAGTATTGAGGGTTGCCAGTGCTGTATGTTCAAAAGTTACATAATATCTCATTCGAAAACTAACATTTTGGGATGAAAAAATAACATGTCGTATTAATTTCATAAATTAAATTAACTTGTAGTATAATTTCACACGTTTTACTATAAACACCTTTATTTTAACGCTATCTTTTGCCCGCAGCTTCGCTCGCGTGGAGTTTGAGAATATTCTTGTGAACGAAACGAATACAATACTTTTATTTGTAGGAGTTGGATATGAGAGTTGAACTTTAATTCGTTGTTCCAAAGTTTTAATTTTTAAAAATCTTACAATTCATTTAAAAAATATAAATTTCAGTTTTAGCCAGTGTCACAAAAATTAATATTTTTCCCTTTAAGGCTAGTCAAGCACCAAATTTAGTGGAAATCCTACTAAGCTAGCAGCACTGACGTCGCGATTCACGCTGCATATAATAATTTATACAAGTTGCAACAGGCAACGTCGCACCAATGGTAACGTTAAATATAACGGTAAAAGTAACGATACTTTTGACCGTTACCAAAAAAGTAGATAACTTGCAGGTATCGGTAACGGAACGAAATATTTGTTACTTTTATCGTTAAATTTTAGGTAACGTTATCACTCCGAATTTTCGGCAATGGAGTCGTTGGTCATACAGAGTATCGATAGTTATACACTGTATTTTGATCAATACAAATTTTATATTACGCCTTATCCCTACAGTGTTAGTTTTAGCTGCCGCATTTATCTTTCTTTTTAATTTAAGGTCTTCAATTACATATGTTTTATGTAGTGATTATGTATACTCAGATTGTAAAATATATGATGTTCATAATGACTCTTAAAGTTGATAAATGCAAGTCAATATATAATGTTTTGTGTTTTGCCTACCGGAATGGAGGGCGGTACGGTGGTGTAATGTTATATTCTGTATTGTTCAACATAAATTACATACATAGTGTACCCTCTCGCATAATAACTACGGTAATGCCAACTCGCAGGTACTGGACTAGGAACATCAATCACAAGGAACACACATCTTTTAAAAGCCATTCAAACATTACACAAATATCAAATTTTATTTTATGTCGTGATAATATAACTATACTTGTTGAATTATATTTATGCAATAAATATGTTTTATATATTATTCTAATACTTCAATACTTTAGTTTATTATATTATGTATTATGTAATTGCTTTGTAATTTTTTATTATAATAGTGTATTAACTTGGGTTTATTATATTATCAAGCTCCTTAAAATCTTAAATTCTTGTGCGTTTCACGATTTCAAACCTATTTCGTACATACCTATTTATCAGAACTACAATAATAAAAAATGATTAATCCTAAAAAACTAAAAGTTGGTTTTATAAACCCAGGATCTTTAGGCTCGAGGCATGAAGAATTCGTAACGGCTGCGGACCGTCATAACTGCGATCTAATAGCTATTAATGAGACCTGGTTAAGGCCGGGTGAGGCCGGGCGCGCACCACGGTTACAAGGCTATCGCCTGATGCATGTACCTAGGCCCGAGACCGTGCGTTCCCGCGGTGGCGGCGTTGGTTTTTACGTTAGGCAGGGACTCGGTGTACGAACTGTTTCTCACAGCTCGGTAACACCCAGCGTGGAGCAGATGTGGTTGTCGTTAAAAGCCAACGGAAAGCTTCATCTAATAGGTACGGCATACCGGCCCCCGTGGCTTTCAGTGAATATATTTTTAGATGCTTTAACGGACACGATCGGTAGTCTACCGAGCTATGACAGCCTTTACCTCATCGGTGATTTCAATATTAATTACTTGAACAGCACCACAACTCATTTTAGAATTCTGCAAGATTTTCTATTAATGCACAGATTGCACCAGTGCACCGCCGAGCCTACTCACTTTACTGGAAGCTCGGAAACCCTTCTCGACCTTGTCTGTACTGATGCAGATCTGGATCGAGTCGAGGTCGATCATATTCCGGATCTTAGTGCTCACGCGTTCATAGCATTCAATATACGAGTACCTAAACCAAAGACAGTGGCTAGGAAATTAACTTACCGACCTCTGAAGGATATTGATAGGGACGATCTCGAGCTTGTTGTGAACACTGTCGATTGGTACTATATCGAACAGCTACCTAACGTTCACGAAATGGTGCGGACATTCAAAGATAGCGTCTTGTGGGTATTCGATTCGTTAGCACCGACAAGAACTCTTTGTGTTAAGAACCGTCACCACCCATGGGTTACTTATAATATAAAACAAATGATGAGATGTCGGGACTTAGCACATAAACGGGCACGAGCTACAGAAAGTGAAACGCACCTCAACTATTACAAAGATCTAAAGCGTGAAGTTGCAAGTGCACTCACCAAGGAAAAAGTAGCCTACTATAATTCATATATAAATAATAATATGAATTCTCCACAGCTAATGTGGAAGCATTTAAAGGAAACAGTGGGTGCAAAAAAATCTAATCCCGAATCATTCTTGCCCAACCATATCTCCGATGCCAATCTCATTAACAAATTCTTTTTAGACATCCCCGGTAATGGTAATGTACCCCAGTCAACGCTCGACTATTTTAATAATAACTTCTTTGGCACAAGTAAGTTTAGTTTTGTCACGGTTAGTGAAAGCACTGTACTAAAGTATATAAAAAAAAGCAAGTCAAACGCGGCGGGCGCTGACGGCATCACCCTCGAAATGTTAACCGTTATTAGTAGTTTTTCAGCATGCCTAAGCGTGATTACTAAAATAATTAACATTTCTCTTGTAACATCATCTTTTCCTGACTCGTGGCGATTAGCAATAATAAAACCCTTGCCTAAAAAAGAAAATGTAACGGAACTGAAAGATCTGAGACCAATCAGTCTACTGGCATGCATGTCCAAAATTTTAGAAAAAGTAGTTAATGATCAAATGAGCCGATTCTTAGACGAGAATAACATATTGCCTTTAGTCCAATCAGGTTTTCGTACTAAACATAGTACAACTACAGCTCTAATAGACGTGGTAGACAACATTATTTCGGCACAAGACGAAGGCTATGCTACCATTTTAGTTTTACTGGATCTTTCGCGTGCGTTTGACACTATCAGTACCTTGTTGTTGTTGGCAAAATTAAAATATTATGGTTTTGATGATTACGTTTTGGCTTGGTTCGCGGACTTCTTCAGTAACCGGTCTCAAATAGTAGAAGTCAGGGATGACAAAGGCAATATAAAACGGTCTAATCCATCCGAGGTAGACAGAGGAGTGCCGCAGGGTACTGTATTAGGTCCTCGTCTCTTCTCAATTTACTGCTCCGATATTACCAGATACATCAAGCATTGTAAGTTCCATTTATATTGTGATGACATACAAATATATATAAGTTTTAGGACATGTGATATTGATGTAGCTTTAAAAAAATTAAACGAGGACCTCTCTCGTATTGCGGAGTGGGCAGATTCAAATGCCCTAGTACTCAACCCCAATAAATCACAATACATGATACTAGGTTCGAAACACCAGATCCAAAAAGTTAGTGACGCTCAACCCGTTGTACGTATTCGTAGTGACCCTATTGTAAGGGTGAGTGAAGCGCGGAACTTGGGGTTAATTATGGACGAAAGGCTAAAATTTGAGAAGCACGTGGTTAAAACAGTAAGTCGTTGCTTTTATAGGTTGAAGTTATTATATAGGATGAGAAGTTTTATAGTTGAGCCGCTGCGTCGGACCCTCTGCGAGTCTCTAGTACTCTCAAACCTTAACTACGCAGACGTGGTGATAGGTCCTTGCTTACTCGCACGTTCCAAAACGCTTATTCAAAAAGTTCAGAACGCGTGTAGTAGGTACTGTTGTGATATTCCTCCGCGTGCTCATGTAACTCCTTATATAAACAAACTACGATGGCTCAAAATGGACAGTCGAAGACAACTGCACTTTGCAACCCTCCTATTCGGAGTGGTGAAATTTAAAACGCCGGCTTATCTTTATGATAAGTTACAGTGGGCAAGCGATAAACACCTGACGATAACCACTAGAGGTTCTAGCTATCTGATGATCACTCCCCTGCATCGTACTTCCATGTTCCGAGGAAGCTTCAGATATCTTGCTAGTAAAGTTTGGAATAACCTCCTGCCGCCGCAATTTCGAACTCTGCAAACAATAAATACATTTAAATTTAAACTCAAATCTTTTCTCCTTACTGAACAAATTTTAGAAAGCTAAAAAGACAATATAATTTATATATAATGAATTTATTAAGTAATTATTATTATCTATCACATTAATTATTATCTTATTATTTTATTTTAATTGACATGTATTATTCCAGTTAAATTTAATATGCATGACTAGATATGAATATATATTAGATTTTATTACTATCGGTACAATCGTTAAGTCTTTGTTATAACTCAGTATAAGTTGTATTTTCCATTTATATTACTTAATACTAATAATATAATAATAACACTCACCGTTGGTATTGTAAGCCGGCACACGGCGGCTAACGGGTTGTTGATCACAAGGTCAAACGCCATCCTTCAGCATCCACAACATATCCCAGGCTGTTATTGAGTTGGTATGTTCTGGTGCAATTGAGGTGTTTACTAGCGTTCCAGTATGACCCTACAATCAATACACATCATGTACAAACCACAAGATTCCGAATGCATAAAAATTTCTTTAGTCTATATTGCTTCATATTATGTATTATTGCATGTATCTTATTTTACACACTTTCGTAATCTTTATTGAACCAAATAAATTAATTACAGACGACTTACCATGCACTGGCCATGTTTGATTGGATTTTTTGAATGTTTGATACATAAACTTCACAGTAAAACAGTAAGCATAATTAAATATCATGTACTTATTTTAGTGTGGCCGTCGCTGGTTGCTTAGACAGGTGCACGGCGACGCGCGCGCGACGCGTCTATTCCCCATAGTCATTCTATGGGGAATGCGCGGGGAGACGGGAGTACGGCCGCATAGCCCTTTGTCTGTAGCCACGGCCCACGTCTCAACGCAGCATCTTTTATTATAATATTATCATAACATCATTTATATAAGTATTCCCTCCCCCATTATTTTTATATTACGTAGTTATTATATTATGTATATTTTTATAGTATAAAATATATTATTTATTATGTTTGAATGGTTTAAATGTGTCGTTGCTAAGTGAAAGTCCTTTCAAGGTGACAGTCACAGGGACCACATAATACCAGGCACTGTGTTGTTTCATCACGGTAATACGCCTGAGTGTTTCCGTTTTGACACTACACATGTAACATGTACACACATATCGGTAGTCCGATATCATACAACACGCTGCCCCATTCCTTGAGAAAATCTTTTTTATATTAATTGAATGAGTTATGTCTGTGTGCGGTTTTTTTAACTTTATTGTATCTGTTTGTAAATGTGTATGCAATATCTGATGTGTCAAATAAATGTCTATTATTGTTATTATGATTCTACTCCATGGTGTGCAATTGCGCATGTATCCCTTGTATATTAAAGAGACGTTGCCAAGCACATGTAGGGGACTACTTAGTTTTATATCAAGGAATGAAGCGAAGAAATATAATGTGAAAGTATCAGCTTAGAAATATTTTTATGAAACCGTGGCAAATGGGCGCCTATCAATTTGCCACGGTACCCAGATTGTATATGTACGTATAGCTAAGCCACTCTCAATTTATTCTTTTGTTATTGTTTAGATCGAATATAGCGCGTATAAACAACAAATACAACAACGTACGAGTATAGAGCCAGTAGTTGTATTCTCAAACGCCACATTTGAATATTCGGCCTCTTCCGAATGTTGTTGTCATTACAACACAACATACAAAACAACAAAAGAATTCAAATAGCAACATTAACCTAAACAACATGTTCTGGATGTGTAACGTCAAAATCACTAACAACCTCATTTCACGTTTGTAAGACCAGTTTAAGATAATCTTTTGGCTTGTTTTTGTATGGGATTGACATATTCGAACACGACTACACCGCGTGAGTTTTCGTTCGTTTATGTCAATCCCGTACAAAAACACGCCGATACTTGTCTAGGGGGCAGGGGGGTTAGTCAAGATCTAAGCGTTGTCGCTTCTTTGTAGAATCGCTAAACAAAATGTACGGAAGCGCGTTCGTTAAGCCTTATGTCATTTTCATACATTTTGCTTAGCGATTCTACGAAGAAGCGAAAACATTAAGAAAACATAAGAAGGCAACATTCCGATTCGTTTGTTTCAATTTCAAAACGGTTCCAGAATACGGCCCCTGACCGCGACCAGTCCATTCCCGCAAATCCACGCGCGTTGATTATCTGTACCAGATTAATTGGGATTGCACGGCTCTACTGTATTCAATTAATACTCACATATCGTTGCAAAATGGCGGATGTTCCAATTCCAAAAATTTGGACAGGTAGTTTTTAGACGTGTTTCGGGCAAAGTGAACTTTTTTGCGCACAGTCGACGTCGATCATGGGAAATTATAGATACATTTTTCTTAAATGGTACCTTTCTGGGGCTTCCAGGGATATTTCATGACTTAAATTTGTCTAGTTTGTGTTTACGACGTCTATCAAGAGTAAAAAAATCGAAATAGTTTCTTATATTTCTAAAATTTTAAAGTAGAATTTCGATATTGTCTAAATTCCGTAAGAAATTTATTACTATAAAAGTAAGTTTTTTGTTATAATAACGCTATAATAAACAACACACGGCTGAACAATATCCTGCATCTTATGTTTTCGGTTACCTCTATAATTATTATAATATTAGACTGCCAAATGTGCTGTACACTACTCTATTTTTAAAACTTGTTCTTCAAATTCGAATTTCCTTAACTTGTCACACGTGGTTCGAGCGAGTGTCGATGCTGGTGATCTTGCTGAACTGCGTCACGCTCGGCATGTACCAGCCCTGCGTCGACGACCAGTGCGTCACCAACCGCTGCAAGATACTACAGGTAATTTTAAACTCAAGTCAACGTTCCGAACTTTCCTGCAAGCAGCCGTGACACATAAAAAATCAATTAAAATGCAACTCTGTAACCGGGGAGGTGAGAGTGCTATTTTGTTACTCGAGCGTCGTACAGACCTAGTAAGTTTAGTAGATTAGGTAAAACGTAAAAAAATAATAAGGGCATTTTTCTGCGGCGGGATAAGACGCTACGGCAGTTTTAAGGTTATAAAAAAATAATTAAATAAACTGTTTACTATGAAATTTAGTGGACGATTTTAGACAGCAAGGCCTAAAGTATTTACTTGAATGTGACACAAAATATCTGGGAAGCTTGGCTATGAAAATATCAGGTTCTGTTGTTGTATGTTATTACAGGCCTACCTTACATTTAAAACATCAAAGCTCAAAACAAACTGAACGGACGCGGCCATACAAAAACGTCCGCGACAGCCCATACAAAAACGTCCGCGACTGACATCAGACGCGACTGACAGTCCATATAAAACCTTTGCAACTTACGCCTTATAGTTTACACATTATCTAAATCGCGGCTGTCAGTCACGTCCGTAGGTGTTTAAAAAATGCTATTTAGTAAACAATGCTACAAGCACCCACTGACGCTCGTCTAGCGTAGCAAAAACCTCTAACATAATATTATATAAACTGCCTCAGCCCAGAAATCAGCTATTGACGTTGCGGTGTCGATGCAAAAGTTATTAAGCTAACGCATATATTCTATAAAAATACGAAAGACTAGCTAAAAATTGAAACCAAGAGAACATTTTGATGTCACTACAATAATAACGCCAAATATTTGAAGCAAATTGTAACAAAAAATATAATAAAAAAATTAGCACTTTATCAAAATAAATAGCCATCTAGATAGACAAGACGAATGAGTTGCGAACGTAAACGCGACATTAAAAGTTATAAGTTACGTTTATTTATATTTATTACCAGTAGTTTGTAATAATTCTTGTGTATTTATTGCAACACTTTTAGAAAATATCCTGGTATTTTCAAACATATATTTTTTTAAGCCGGAAACGTACTAGGCGCCACTAAACGGCTGTAGAATGGTATTTTAATATATTTTATTGGTATAGATATCAATGGTATTTATTATAGTACTTTTGATTACTTCATGTAAGTTATAATTATTAATTGCATTTTTTTCTAGTTTTGGTTTTGATTGCAAGCTGCCATAATTATCATTATGCGACTTTACAGCTTGAGCAATGAAAATATTCCAATTCTATTGCCATAAAGTGGCTCGGATAGCTTGTGATAAGTCCGATCGAATAGATCAGACAAATTAATATTGGTGTAGAATCTTGTTAGTTCTAATGGCGAGTGTATACTCTCGCCGAGACACAGCGAGCGAGACAGAGTGTGCAAGAATGTAAATAGGTGCACTCACCTCGTCTCGCCTGTCAGCCTCGGGCGAAAGTCTCGCCACGCGCTCGCCCGAGAGCTCTCGGCGAGAGTGTACAGCCGGCATAAGGTCTGTATATTTGCAGGTGTTTGACGACATAATATTCGCGTTTTTCACCCTGGAGATGACGATCAAGATGGTGGCGATGGGCGTGTACGGGCACGGGACCTACCTCGCAGACTCGTGGAACAGGCTTGACTTCTTCATCGTGCAAGCTGGGTATGTGTGTTTAAGGCCGATCATTTAAAATCAGGGAAGCTGAAACAGAGCCAGATTGCGGACTTAAGTAAATTGATCGCGTTACGTCAAACCAAGCCACGATCACGACTTATATGGAATTGATATGACAACCACAATGACATAGGTCTGTCGACTGGCTTTCTTTCGATTTTCCCCATGGTACATGATGGATGACAGTTTTGAAAATATCGATTCGGTATATTCGTATACATACTGATCGGACGTGACTTACGGACGCGACTAACAGCCGCGATCTAGATAATAAATGTGCCTTAAAGTGTTCAACTATAACGCGTAAGTCGCGGACGTTTTGAGTCTATTTAGTGAAATATACTATGAGTTTACTGTGAAAAAAGCAGCGCTGAAATAGCAATTCTTTTTGTGACTTTTAAAGGCAACAGCCCTATCTTGCATTTTCGCGTACAAAAATTGAATACAAAGCAACGCTCTCAGCTGTTATTTTCACGGAGTGAACATAACTTGACATAACTTAGACTATTGTAATGTTGTTTTAATGCATTCTGTATATAATTACGGCTGCCGCATAAAAAGACTTAATGCCTAATTATTTACCAGTCAACCCTATCTAAGCAAACAAACTTTCACATTTATAATGTCAATTATGTATAGTTCGCTCGTAAAGTACTTTTAATCACTTTCTGTATCCTTTTCTCTACAGAAGGATAGGTATTTCAAGCAGTGTTAATCTTAAAATCCCTTTTCAGCAGAGAATTGCGTTACGGAGATTTACACATCTATCTTCCCTGCCCCGTGTGTTGTTAGCCGCAACATTTATTTCTCTCTCAAATTAAATTCTAGCTAAATGATGTTTATCTCTTTATCTAGATATAGGTTTCTCTTACAGTGAGACACAAAACGGACGAAAATTATTATTATTGTTTATGTAAATGTTTTTCAAGAAGGGCGTAGACGATTTTATGCCAGGCCTCCTGAATTATGACGTAAATTTAAATTAGAATAAAGAAACTTATCAAAGACAATAACCTGCGATTCTGCAATATAAAAGTTATCATTTAAAATTTAATCTTATATCGTACAAAAACAGGTCGAACAGACCAAAAAGTGTTATAAAAATAGCTTGTTTATATGTAATGTCAGCTAACATTGACAAGCAAACGTTTAATTAATTCCATAAATTAGACTTATAATATTTCAATTCCGTCAACGAGTAGGCATTTTGTTGATGTCAATAGCACGCACTGTGTGATTGGCAGTTTAATTTATCTAAAACTCGCGATATTAATTAAATACACCTAACATTGCACTAATCACGACAACAGTTTAATGCTAATATTAATAATAATTATATTACTATTAACGACGATATCTGGGCCTCAATGTTTGAACGTGTGGCGACTCAAGGAAGGCGTCGCGTGTTCTAATCCCGCCGAAGCAACACATTCCTGGGTCATGGGTGTGAAATAAATATTAATATGTGTATTTTATAATAAAAATCTTAATTAGATTTTTGTATACTATGCATTGGCTCAAGGTTGGTGGTATGGTTTATTAACCCTCTGTCAAAAATTTGTCATTTCCACACAAAACGTGATTGTCAACTAAGTGTTGTGTTATCACTTTGTTGTTGACGACCGTATAGAAATCGGAAAGAGGATTAATGAACCATACCGCCAATCCTAAGCAAAAGACAATAGTATAAAGTCCTTTAGGTGCGTAGTACCTAGCAGGGGCCAGCCTGGCGTGGTGTGAGGAATCCTTTCATCAATCCATATTGATGAAAGGTTGTGTAATGAATTGGGTTTGTCTTCTTCTTATAAAAAGCTATTCTTAACGGTTTTTTAATTAAATATTTACATTTTCATACCTTAAAATAATTGAATATTCGAAAGAAAACTCGGTATTTCATAATTCATGTGTCTCGAAATAATAGATAAATAATAGTGGGTATTGTTGAAAACTTCCGGATGACTGGAGACTAATTGTCGTTTGTTTTCAGAGCCCTGGAGTACGCACTCAACGTGGAGAACATAAATCTATCCGCCATCAGAACTATCAGAGTACTCAGACCTTTGAGGGCTATCAATAGGATACCAAGTAAGTGTTCATTACATTTTGTTTCAAAGTCGCTTTTCGGCCATATCGACATGCGGCCGAGACTGAAGTTTTTAAAATGGAAATTGGGGGCAAACGAATGGAAGGGTCACCTGATGAAAAGCAACATCCCACGCCTGTGGACACCGTACCGTGTGTGCTGTCGCAATACAAGTTAAACTTATGATACAAGTATAACCTACTCTGCTGCCCTGAAGCTAAAATGCCGCAAAGTACAAAAAGTACTTTTTGAGTTATGACCAAATAACGCCGCAGTTTTTCTACGGGCTTGGTACTTCGTAATGGTAATATTAATTTTAGTAACTCGATGACTATGAAAGCTACAAAAATTTTGGTAACACTCGTCAATAGAGCTTTTTCTTCTGATCATATGGCATCAAAATGTCAAAAACGACTAGATGTTGGTTAACGGCATTTAAGCTTGAGGACGGCAGTACTGAACGAAATACAGCGCAAAGATATTACACGCTTGTTTTATGGGAGGCCTTCTTAGGTAACTTTATATATGTTAACTTTATATATTTATGCTAAATAATATTTAAATCTACCATATTATTTCTAAATCCTTAATCAATCTAAATCTTAAATCAAGCTTTTAAATCAAGAGCAAATGTTTTTTACATTCAACGCGTAACTTAACAAGCAAGGAAGTTCTACACACAATTTGATGAGACCATTAAAACCCAATCCGGAAAATCCCACACGAAAAATCCTTAACCCCTAATAACTTGATATAATGTAACTTAATTGACATGAACACAATTTTAATGAGGGTAGACGGAGACTTGACAATAGTGATCGCAATAGTCGATTACCCTCGAGAGTCGAGGTGGGCGATCGATGCGCAACAAGTGAGCCTACCCCACCCTAGAGGTAACACCCGCATAGGTTGGTGCGGAAATAGAAATGTTTTCGAGTCTCTCTGTATATAATGAAAAAAGTGACGCGGAATAACGTACTTATTACCACAAAAATGTAGGTGGATATTCGTTTGTTAAACGCATTATAGGTATTAACGGACAAAATAAAATATGTTGTTATTTTGACATGGTTTAACGATACCAACTTACGTAGGTCCAAAGTCAGTAAATTACGATGAATCAACTGAGTAATTATTTTCTAATAAAACGAGTAATTACTATGTCATTTGACTACGAAATTCTAAAAGCTTAGATATTATACTCGGTGTACCAAAACAAGGTTATTATACCTAATTCTTCAGGGTGTTTGTCCTTAATACAAAAAAAAATCTTATCTGTCAGACAATCAGAGTGCCGAGTGCGAGTTTTTATTTGACTCTCGATCGTGAACGCGTTTCGCGTTTACATGGGATTTTATATGGGATTTGTACAGCGCCACCTAGCGATGCTCACGGTCACATGTA
>JAOTAV010030338.1:0-20265 GCA_026546445.1 Cyclargus thomasi
ACGCTGGACTGAACTTTTGACATTATATATTTAATTGGTGTCAGTGTTTGGAAGTTGAAAGTTAGAATTAGAACACATTTGGACAGTTCAAATAGTTCAAATGACAGTTGATAGAAGCTGACATTGACAGCTTTGACACTAACTTCTGCTCATTGACGTTTCAAAATTGTTATTGGTTTGTGTTTTGTTGATAAACGTATTGAACGAATTATAGTATCCCATTGTAGTCTGTGGTTCTAATAGCAATGAAAAATAAAAGTTAAATGAAGATTAACAATTAATAATATAAAATTTAAAGTACTAACTGTGATTTCAAAATCGCCTGTGAGAGTTTTAAAATGACGTCAGCATCGACAAGCAGTGCTCGCTCGTTGTTTGCAGAGTCAAAGCAAAGACTTGCTGAGAGGGTTCAAGTGAACATGAATAACATAGCCTCACTATCAAGACAGATCCAGCGAGGCTCTAAGTCTAATGAGGTGATTAAAGCTAAGATACTTTTGGCTGCAAAAATTTGAAAATAGAAGGTGCTATGAGATTGACTGCATCTGAACCACACCTTACATATTGTGTACCCATCCAAATTCAAATAGAAAAAAATACTCATTTCTGTACATGTCCATTTATACATCTCATAAAGAAAATGGAAAGTCACTAGTTCTAGAAATTCATTAATTCATTTCATTTATTCAATATTAATATTTTCAGCTTTTAATGAAAGCAGCCAGGGACATAGCCTCAACTGAACATTTAATGGAAAGCAGTGAAGAGAATTTGAAGAAGATGCAATTAATAGCTGTGCATATGGGCTACCAATATGAAAATATACAGAAATCTGCTGAGATGGTCCCTGAAATCATTGAAAAAGTCAATACAATGCAGAGATGAAAAAAAAGCAAATAAAACTTTGTGTAGTTCTTGATCTCATATTTATAAAATAATATCTAACTAATAATAATAATATCTATGGATGCTTCACACCACATCAGTCTAGCCCCGTGCTAAGTACCCAAGGGACTTGTGTTACAGGAGCCAGATAACAGAAATATATTTAATACTTTCATACTATACACATATTTAAGATTTTTATTATATGATACACATGTTTAGTACACATCCAAGACACAGGAACATTGAAAAACTTGCTCTGTCTAGCTACCAATGCACTTACCAACTGAGCCACAGAGGTTTTCAAACTAATGCCTTTGTCAATCAAATTAGAAAGGATAATTTTTCTTCTTAGAAGTTAAAAAGGAAATCTACTAATTGCAGATTCTAATTTTAATAGCTATTATTGTTATTAGTATTATAATCAACCTATAGTGTCCCACTGCTGGGCAAAAACTTCCCCTCTTTTCTTCTACAGTTCATGAACTTGGGATATTATTGGTCATTCTTTGTCAAACACATCCAGTACATTATGCCAAAAAAGTTAAAAAATTAAAGAGAAAATAAAAATTTTAGTAACAATGTTATAGCTGTTTTTTGTTTCTTTCCTTCTATTTATTATATAATTAAACTTTTTTTGCAAGACTAATAGCTTAAAGGTAATGAGTATTGTTATTTATTTTAAGTTAAAAATCATAACCTCAGGTGCTTTTACAACAACCTGCTCATAAGCTGGTCATTAGTCATCTGGTAAGTCCCAGAAAAAAAAATTAATGACTACCAACAAGCTATCCACCAAGGGCAGATTTAGCTTTAGCGTCGAAATCTATAAAAAACACTGATATCCAAAACTCCTGGAAAACTTTCTAGAAGTTTTGAAACGAAATAATTGGGCTATAACTTCAACCTTCAACCAATAAATAGGTACCTTGTACCTACTTATGTTCGTCTAAGACTTTAACTCGTTACATTTTTTTATTTATTATTCGTGAAGAATGTTGCTAATAATTTAATTCAGCCATTTCGTACATTATTTAAATAATGCAAGTGTCATCAAGAAAATTGATTCCTAGCCATTTAATTCAATATGTCAATTCCATATTACAAATCGTGATCAGTCGCCGGGATTTGATAAAACAAGACCAAATTAATTAGGTCCGCAATCTGGCTATGAATAAACTTACCTGATAGTTAAATAAAACATAAAACAACTAACGTTGTAACTCTGTTGAATAAATTTCTGTAGTTAACCCCCTTTTCGAGCACCAAATGATCGGAGTAAGTTTGGTACGATTAATAGGACCTAGCAACAATAACTCATCACCAGTCAAAACTCAGCGCTCGGAAACTCTTTGTGACAAAGTGCTCTCATGACTTTTTTAGGGTTTCGTAACCAAAGGTTAAAAACGGGACCCTATTAATAAGACTTCGATGTCTTAGTGTGTTATGTTTTTGCCAGTTTCTTTCTTTTGATACTAGATAGCGCGGCAGTACGTCTACATCGTTCTATCGCTTGATACGACGTGACCTGTTAAAACTGTTTAACTTTGGGAAACAGGTTTTCTCAATTTTTTGCTCTCTACTAGCACAGAACCCTTCGTGCAAGAGTCCAACTCGCACTTGGCCGGTGTGATTCAAGATAGGTCTACCCAGCTAGCTATTCGGCTATCTAATATATAAAATTCTCGTGACACAGTTTTTGTTGCCATACTCGTCCGAAACGGCTTGACTGATTTTGATGAAATTTTTTGTGCTTATCCGGTATCTATGAGAATCGGCCAACATCTATTTTTCATCCTCCTAAATCTTAGGGGAAATTATTTATATGGCAAAACAACGTTTGCCGGGTCAGCTAGTATATATAATATTAGCAACGTTAATTTGACATAAGCATTAAGCCTATCAAACATATAAACAAACTAAATGTCCAAAAACATAAAACCCGACTGCGGGAACCATTGCAATTTAAACATCAAGTTATGTATATTTCTTGAATAGCTTCTTAAAGATTTTGATACCTACTCGATCTAAATAAACGGGAAAAAAAATTCAGGACCTCACAATTTCGCCTTGAAAATCCGCCATCCTGATTATTTAATATTTTGATGTACCCATGAGTGCCACTTCCGCTATCAAGACGAATCTAACGATACGTCATACGTTAAAATCCATTTAGGCTGCAGAGCGTGCCAAACAAGTACCGAAACAATCATACATACACACATACTCTCGAAAAACATAGCCCTCCTTCTGGCTCAGTCGGATAAAAGTTCTCTGATCCTATTTAAATTTACAAGTAAGAGAAGGCCTCTTAACAATTTTAAAAGTTTATAAAACCAATGACATATTCTAACTGGTATATTATCAAAACTCAAAAAATCAAAATCTTTTTATTCAAAACTAGTTAGAGCCCGCAACTTCGTTGCGCAAAAATTTGTATATCACGCGGGAACCGTATATTTTCCCTGGATAAAAAGTATCCTGTATGTTGCCCAGAGTTAATAGCTATTAAACAAAAACAGATTTATTCAAATCCGTCCAGTAGTTCCGGAGATTAGCGCGTACTATCAGATAAACACAACATTTCTGTCGATTTGTGTTCTATTACTGTTCCTTAGCCCCCGAACATTATGTTGTAAAAATACTAAATGTACAGAGACGCCAATTTTCCTGTTTTATTATATATATAGAAGAAAAGAATATATAGATATAGACAAGTACTTTTAAGTACACTTTCTGAACGTCGAAACTACGGTGTCTACCACCTAGATTAGATGGTGCCAATGAAGATGTAACAGTCAGAGAGACAGATAAGTATGGATTATAGACATAGTAAGCTATTTATACCTAGCATTACATTTTTTATTATTAATCTTTAGTGCTCACTATCGGTGGCTTTGTTCTCTCATCTGTGGCCCTAATGGACTTGTAAGAGCCTGTTTACACTAAGCGGATTTAGCATGGAATGAAGTAAGGTAAGTAAGCGGAAGACATTGATAGTAGTTTGCTTGAAACTATTGTCAATGTCATGCGCTAACTCACTTCACTCCATACCAAATCCGCCTAGTGTGGAGAGGCTCTAACTGACCACTGACCGAACTTTACGTCACAATATAACCTTGACCGTTCAGTAATGAAAGGTTTAAATATTTTTTGTTGAAAAACGAACAAAACTAAATTTCGAACGCAAACTGCGACGAATTCAGGAATGAAATTGCACCTTGACCCTTTGTTTACGTGATCGTGAGGAGTGTAGTCAATAATGATCTTTATTTCTCGTTGCTAAGGATGATAATCACTTGTAGGTGTTTTAAAACGTAAGGGTTAGTTAGTGACCTTTTAGATTTCACTTTGCTCACCTCTTGCCGTTTGATGGCTGTTAATACGCTGGTGGCACGCAACGTTGTTGCAAGTTATAATGCAGGATGGACCGATTACTGAATAATTAAACATGGCCACTGATAAACTAACGTGTTTTGTAAATTTTAATTCTACCAAAAACATAAATAAAAAAAGAAAGCCAAGTTCAATACAAAACCTATCCCTGGTCGTGGGCTTCGCCGCAAACAAAATGGAGATCTAAATGAATGCCAAGTTCTTTACAAAATCCAAACGTGAATTTATAGGAACAAAATAATATTATGAACAAGAATTGAACTCTATTCCTGTATTTTAGATACCGATAACAACTGCTGTAATTAAAAATGTTAGATTTTTAAGTAGCTGAGATTTGACATGACCTGTTTCCTTACCTCATTAATTTTATAAAGTTATTCAACATTTTTTTATCCTGATAAAAATGTGGTCCCTTAACAACATTTGATTAAGGATATTTGACTACTGGAAGTAATAAAGAACGTAAGTAGAGTAAAATTAATGAGTAGCGACTCAGACAGAGGGCCGCAAACTTACGGAGCAAAAGTTTCCAATGATTCTGTTACGGATGTGTGTGATAAATGATAGTAAAAAAACCGTAGCCATAGTCCTGTAACACACATTCTCCAGGTATTCAGCCAGGGATTACACAGAAGTGATCAGTGACTGATCAACTGGAGACTCTAGGAACAACGTCCGTCAAGACGTTGACGTGTTCGTAGAGTCCACATCATGAGGATGCTTCAGTGTTGGGGCGAAACGCGCGTCGAAGTTTTCAACCCGAATGGTGGTGAGGGGTCTTGCATGAGTTTGGTAACATTATTTTGTTGTGGTGTGTGCAAATTTTTGCATGCGAGTGTTGCACAGGCACTGTGTGCTGTAGCGCATGTCAACGCACTCGCATACACTCACTCATTACTTACAGGTTGCGGTTTAATTCGCGGAATATTGCTAAAAATCATAATTTACTAATTTTAATGTTCTGACCACCCTGAGCTGATCATCCACCTAAGCTTTTTAAATTTACTGAATTATAAGTACAAGCTAAGACTCGATTTTAGCGCCTTTTTCTACAGCCTCAAGCCTAATGATTAGCCTGTGCTTAAATTAGGCCCTGGGGGGCTATGGTCATTACAAGCCTGCATGGTTCCAGGCAATTCAATACACGGCCAACAAATGCCTTGTCCTTTTTTCGTATGACAATGTCTTATTAGAATAATAACTGATTTAATACTAGTTTGGTCTATGAAAGGATTTTAAACATGTTAATGACATTAGGGAACGTCAAACTTCACGTATTTAGTATCACGTGACTGCTGACTGGTTGGAACTAGGCTGGAAATAAGCAATCATAAAAACCCCCCTGGTCACGTGATGTGTAGCGTCCATAGATATGATTATTAAATGAGTCCACAAAATATCTGTTCCACGTAACATTACAGTCTACTGATATTCAGTCGCGAGTCGTGTCTGTAATGCCATTGTATCTGTTGCCCGCTCCAATTCTTGCACTTTCGTTTTTTTCTGCGACATCAACCATTATTCTATTGGGAACGAGGTTATGCAACCACTGTTTGAAGTTTTGATATAATTTTTACTGCTTTATGTCTCGGCAACGTTTCATTCGGTTTCGCAAAGCGAGCAGCACTATATGAAACCTTATTTTTATAACAATAAGACGGCGAATAAAGTGGAAGGAAGTAATGAAGTGTAAAATGGTATTGTTGGTAGAATTTGATCGTGACTACAGAAGCGACTGGGCTCCGTTACGCAAGTGTAACTTATAATTATTAATGTTTGAAAGTACCAAATTATTGAGTTAGTGTTGATTTATTATTTAGAATTTGTTTGTTTTAAAACTTGTTGTTACATTTTGGCATTAGCCGGTGAAATGTATCTTTTCTGCTATCTATGTTGGACTAAATACAAACTTTAGAGGAATTATACTCGTCTACGATTGCCTATTGTTGACTATGAATTACGTTTGTGCACGCTATAGACTACTATAGACTTCTTCGCAATCATCGTGAAAAAAAAGCTCAGTACAATAAGGCTACCCTTTTTATGTCTTACCATAGACCAATTATTTTATTCCTCTATGGACTTACTTAAGACACAGTTGTACACGTAATACTGATGGGTATAATGCTTCCTCGTGATAAGCGATTTGTTCAGTATCCGTTAACAGGGCGTGGCATGTGCTAATTGTGATTGACCTTTTTAAAATATTTAGGGAAGAGGTTTTTGTTGTAGTAAACAAAACACAATACGCAGTACTTACTATACAGAAAGTTACAAAGAAATCCAAGGCCACTGAAAGGCCTTTACTCTTTTATGGGGATGTCCATTAATCACGTGATTTTTTTTTGTGAATTCTTTGCCCCTTCGTGATATTTATGACAACCCCCCTTCCCCTCATGTATCACGTGTATTTTTTCATATATTTTTCGTATCAATGATCACTCGGCCGTTTGTGAATCCTGGACCGATTCTTAAAATTATTTTTTTGTTGTATCAGGTACGACCTTATTTTTGGTTTTAATACACATTCACGTGATATTTAACCCCCTGTGATGTTTCATGATTTTTATAGACCCCCCTCCCTCCTCCTTTTTGAAACTCACGTGATTAATGGACGGTCTCTATTCGGAAACGAGACAAGCCTTTTTGTTCTGTAATCTATAAGCTCTAATGTGTAAACCTTAGGCAGTTACTTTTGGCAAAATTGTCAGTGAGTAGGTATTGACTGGAAATTCGTAAAGGTCGGTATAACAAATCCAAGACAGTAGGCAATTAATCGCGTATTGGGATATATATAGCCTACTTCTTCCATATATCCTCTGACGTAATGCATGGTATGCTGCATGACCGTCTACAAGGAGCCTTAGGTCATCAAATAGAATAATAATGTAACTCGTAATCATTACAAATTGTTTTCCTGTGTGCAGTCTCAATATGTTTTAGCACTAAACATTATGACAGACATATACAAATAGCTATTTTGTACTTACACACGTATGATCTTGACTTTTTCTATTTCCGATGTGTTCAACTATAAATAATACACTTGTGCCATGCAAAATAATGACATTTCCTGTCGGTGGTTAGAAATTCTTTATCGAATATAACAAAGATACAACACAGAGATAAAACTTACTTGGCGTTGTTTTTAAGAGAATTATACTGCATTCGTTGTAAATTGGCACCAAAATCTCATTGGAAATGTCAAAATTTGTGTGAAATTCCGTGACAATTGTAATCATCGTGTACTTAGCATTTGTGGAAAGGAATAGTCATGACCAATGTTTTTAAGTGTGTGTACACAGTCTTAGTCTCTTCCTTATCCGCCATAAACTGGTTGAGCACCTATCAATATTTTTTCCACATTATATCACACAACATACTAAAATATACAAAAAGTTAGAATTTAGAACAGTTGATAAGTAGGCGAAATAAGTTGAAGTTACAAGCTGGTTTATATAAGCGAGTATTGTCAGTGCAGGCGTAATGGCAGTTCTCAGGCTTAGGAAGTGCGTGTGGGAAAGGAAATACTCTGTTATGTATGTACTACGAATATCTAGGCGTTGTTTGTCGTCAGCATAGAATATATACCTGTACTAGCTGACCCGACAGAAATTATCTTGCCAGTCTCGGCTTGTGAGTCTAAGGGTCTGTTTCATCGCTTACAGATAGTCCATTTATTTGACAGATACAACTTCATTTGTATCAATATTTAGCAACGCTTTCATTCAGCAACAAGTTCATGCTATATAGTTTATTTACTGGAAGTTTAATTTAAAACTCTAAATTTTCGAGAATAGAAATATTTTCATGACAACGTAAATTTCAATCAGTTTGCAGATTGAGCATGAAAAAGGGAGCAATGAAATTGTTTGGACATTATCTACAAGTAATCTCTAAAAAAATATTATTTAGGGTCTGTTTCACAGCTTACTGATATAGTATCTGTTAGGCTATCTACAACTTTTTTGACAAATTCTCCATACAACATCTGTCCAATAAAGTTGTGTATAAACTACCTGTAGACGGTGAAACAGGCCCTTTATCTACAAGGAATCCTTTTCCCCTCAGACAAGAGGCAAGCGATTAACGTTTACGATAATCGATTCGCTTGTTTTGTTTGGGATTGACATATTCGAACTCGACGATTAGATCACGTGACTTTTCGTTTGTCTATGTCAATCCCATACAAAAACATGCCAAGCGATTATCGTAAACGATACTCGCTTGACACTTGTCTAGGGGGGCATAACATATAAAGGTAACAAACTCGAACTGTTATTTCATGTGGAGTTGCACATCTATGCACATTTTTCGCACAATTCACCTCAACATGTAGGTTTGTTGTAAATTAGTATTTCCTTGAAGCAATTTAAAGTTTTGTAGCTCATGTGTGAGCAAGTGGAGCGTGCTGGTGGCTGTGAGGTAACGAGCTACTTTGCGTTAACTGTTACCGACCAACGATGTAGAACAAATCGGTAATTGTCTACAGGTTATTTGGTCGTCTTTTTAATTAATTACAGCTGTCGGTGTTTTACTGCTGGGAAAGGCTTCCCGTCTTTTCTTTCACACGTCTCCTTACGTGGTATTTTGCCACACTTTTTATCGTCGCGTCCAGCTCGGCTATCGTAATCCTGAGGCTTGGGCTAGGTTAGGATAGTATAAGAGAATTTTCTGTAATGTTTTTAGATAAGATACTTTTTATTACAATCACCAAAACGTTTGTTGTATAAAATTTAGAGATTCTTTACAATTTAATCTTAATAAAAAATAAAGAAATGTTCGTTTGTTTTTTATTTTTATATTTATGCAGCAAATACACCAAAACCGACTAAATAGTCCGGTGGTAAGTGGCACCGGCCAAACCACGCATATGCCTTGTTCCGCTCCTAGTCGCTCCGAGACCACGAGATTTAACTTTTGTACGTTTGTGAGCTCTAACTCATTGAATAAAGTTTTATTTTTCAATAAACTTCATTTAAGATTTTTGTGTCAGATAGTCTTGGTGCCATTATTTTATTCAATTTTTAAAGGATCTGTGCAACTTAGTAATATTTGATCAAATGTATTACGTGATTTAAAATATATATGATACTTATCAATTAGATTAAAATATATTGCTTGATGACCAAATATTTTAGTAGATATAGCCGGGAGTAAATGCTAGGTGATTTTAACAAAAGTACGTTTCGCTGATTGTACCCCCTTTGGCGGAGGCAAAGTATAGAATTTAAACCAAAAAAATCCGTGGCGCAGGCGGCCATAAGTCTCGTCAGGTGTCATCAGATCATCCAATAAAAAATTGAAACTATTGCGAAGTAAACACCATGACGTGATTTTCCACAGCCCGGGGCTGGTCCACAGATAAAACAATAAATAATATGATGTACTCGTTTTAGCACGTCCCAGCGAACAATACGATAAATAAATCACAAATAAACTTCCTATTTACCAGCCTTATCTGTGTTTACAATTTCGCATTTATTCACATCACTGTAATGGAGTGTGATTCACGATTTTTTGCCTAATTGATATTTTGACGTGCAAAAATATCACCTCAACAGAAATAACGGCGATGCTTCCAGAAACTGGACGAGACAATATGACGACATATATTTCCCGACGACGGTCGAATTCCAAAATTAAAAATAAGAACAAATAAAAAAATAAAATAAAGAGCTTTCCTCTGTAAAGTTTGTGTACTGCTGTCGCAGGCTGTAAGAAGGTCGGGAAAACAATTGATTACCCTTCATGCGTATTCGGACTGTGATTGTACGATAAATATTAGTCTATTGAAGATTGTCTTGACCTTCTGAATTTTTAATGAAGTAAGTTAGAAATAAAGTTGGTACAGGTACCATCTTTTTTCAATAAAAATTCAAGGTCTTCTTGGTCAAGTTTTAAATATACGCACAACTCTTATTTTCTTTCCATACTCTATCTCAACAATTTGTATATGGTGTGTCTATGGGCGACGGCAATTGCTTTCCATTGGGTATCCCGTCTGCTCGCTTGCCCCCTAAATATCATAAAAACATAGTCAGTTGTACGACCTACGAAATATGCCAATTCCGTGTTAGTCGCGATCTGTCGGTTGGGTTAGATATAATATTTGGCTTACACATATTTAAGTAGATAAGTAGTTGACAAAATTTTAACTTAATTTTAATTCATTTAACTCGAATCTTGCTGCAAAATTTTGTGTTTATATGCAATCATGAACTTTAAATTAAGTTAAAATTTAGTTACCTATTTTTCTACTTAATACGTGTAAACCAAACATAACATGACCAACTTACTTAGCTCTGCAATCGGAAAATGTATCAACTTCTCTGACAGTAAACAAATCTATACTGATATCTACACTAATCATCATAAAAAATAGCTTTATAGCTAAAGAGTTTGTTTGAACGCGTTAATCTCAGGAAACCAGTAGGCCGGAATTGAAATAATCTTTTTGGATTGGTAAGACCATTTATCGAGGAAGGCTGTATAACATCACGCTACGACCAATAAGAACCGAGCAGTAATCAAAAATTGTTTTAAAAACGGGTAAGTTTATAGAATTCACGCGGACGTAGTCACGGGCAACACCTAGTTAATAACAAAAAGACAAATATTATAATCTATGTGTTACAAAGCACAAAAAATTTTCTTTATAAAGAAGAATCATCAGAAAGAAAAATCAGACTTCCGGACTTTGTTTCAATGATATATATTTCAATACTAAGTATATATATATACCGCGTCGGGGAGCGTAACAATAGTAACGATGACGGTTACGACAGAGTCGCGTGCGCAGGCCAGTTCATGTAATAACTGGGTCGACACGATTCGGAAAACTATATAATGTGGCTAGTTATTGATCATGACTATCTTGCCTTTCTTGCCACACACACACATATTCACAAGATTGTATACACACACCAGCGAACCTGACAGACGTTGTCTTGGAAGTCCTGATTTGATTTTCTCAAGCCAAGGGGACACGCACAAAACATTAAATAAAAATCGGTACAGATGTTTGGGAGAAGTTCAGTTACGAGAACTCTCCCCCATAAATCATATACTCGTATATTAAGTAGCTGGACTGGAGAGGAAGAAAACAAATATCATATGACAAGGAGGCGAATATCAATTTTATGCTGATACGTTTACACGAAGTAAGACAATCTATATATTAATACGCGACCGGAAAACTTTGTATCCCATGAAATTGCTCCCAGTTATAGTTGATATAAAGATGATGCGTAAAGTACCAATATTACTTTAAAATATGCTTTAATTTTGCATATTTTTAATAAATAAAAAGCTACTCACACTACAATACGCATACTATAATATTTTGACATTGTAAGTTAACTCTTTTGTTTATGTTTGAAGTTTGTGTTTTTTTTCATAAAATTTAATGGCCTGGTAACGAGAGCTTAATGCCAAGTTAAAGTCTGTGATTGAAAATAGATTATACTTTTTTATAGTTTCTCTAGACGATAAATTAAAATAGTTATGGTCCAATTTCGACCATAGGGCGAGCTCTAGTAAGACATAAAAGCGAAAGCTCTGCAACCTCAACGACTCGATGGATTTTAACGGCTTGATAGCGCAAGTGACACTGGGTACATTATAAAATTAAAAAATCAAAATGGCGAATTTTAAAGTTAAAATTGTGAGGTTCCAAAATGTTTTATACTGAGCTCCCACTGAGAAATAAAAACTCTAAACGACATAATCACACGACAAAAAAAAACATTTATAGGACATTCGCACCCGTTGATGTCTTTTGTTCCTTCATCGAATTAATGCGTGTTGTACTGAAATGCGTTGTATTAAAGAAATACACACTTTAAATGTTAAAATTAGGTAAAGTAATAACTTAGGTCTCATTTATTCGCGTGGAATTTGAAATTTGTTATAAAACACGAAAAAGACGATTTTTTTTCAATACTATATATATAAGAAAAGTAAGTAGGTTTTTACGAAATTGCCAACAAAATGCCAAAAATCCATCCGATTGGTCAAAAGGTTAGGAGGCAAAGCAACAACAAACAAGAAAACAAATAAACACACTTTTCCATTTATATATTATGGATATAAATCTTTACAGAATATGTTTCTCCGGTTTAATAAAAATTTCTGTACGAGTATGTCGAATTACTAGGTTTCATTTACACCTAACCTAGAAATTCGAATTTCTAGATTAGGTGTAAAAGTAGCGCATTCCTCATGAAGTGCGTAGCTGCGAGACATATTATTTAATCAAATCACATCGTATACGAATATAATGTAAATAATGTAATAGAGGAAATTGGTAATCATGTGAAGGTCGTATCATTTGCATTTTGTACCAAGATATTTAGAAGAAACTTATAATTAGTCAATATTTTAAAACTGTAAAGCCCGGTTTACGTGCTTCGATGCTTAAACGTAATTTGGACGCAATTTAGGCGACGTGTCCCCTGAGGACTAAGCTACAAAATTGGCCATATACATACTTAGAAAATATTATTTTATTTATGTGATTAACCATGATCATTGCATATTATTTGAAAACATCGACTAGTTTAAAAGCGGGCGTCTATTTTATATTAGCAATAATTTTGTTGTTCTATTTTCTTGACATTCAACCGATCATACTGTCATGGGCAATTGTAATTGTTAATATATATATACTGATTTTTTTTTCTGATATTTAGGGGGAAGTGAGCAGACGGGTTACCAGATAGGAAGCAACTGCTGACGCTCGCGACTATGAAGAGTCGCAAGTGCGTTGCCGGCCTATGGAATGGGAACAGGGATTTACATCCTAAGGATTAATCCCCCTATTAAGTTGGGCCACCCGTAAACTCGCTCACTGGACGAAACACAGCACAACGCCGTTTCACGCCAGTTTTTGCGAGGCCGTAGTGTTGGCTGGTCGAGCCGGCCCAATCGTGTCGAAACATGGCTCTCCCATGGCAATGAGCAAACGTATTATGTATGATCGGAAAATGTCTTATTGGTACACGCCTCCACCGCGGTTCAAACCTGCACCCTCTCGAGTACGAACTAAAGTTCTTACCCACTAGGCTACGGACGCTCTAAATTTGCAAATTGCTGTTTCAATATATAAGAGCTTAATCTTAAAATGAAATTATTAAAATGAAGATGACGGAGAAAATTAATAAAATGACTGTTTCATTATAAATTTTCTCAGGTCCATTTACGCTGTTCTAGATTAAAATTAACTGTAGGTTGACTAGGTCTTCTATGAGTATTTTACGAAATGAATAGGATGAAGATTAACATTAAATAAGATATGTGCTAAATATTGGTTGTAATAATAACGAAACGATGTGTATTACTGTGTCTCAAAAGTGACCATTTCTATTTTGTACTAAATCAGGATATGGTTAGACCACGTCCCGATTGGGTGAAAAAAAATTTCGGTGTTAGTGGGTATTTCAGCATTAGCCATTTTATGTTTTTCCATTCTTGTGATAAAAACTTTATTTACAGAACTGTCACGCACAAATAAGTTCGGCCACACATTATCCGAATTTCTGATTAGGAAAACTCGGACGGCCCGCCGGAGCGCGGTATATTCATTTGTTTAAAATCTATATAAATATATATAATAAAACAGTAAAATTGACGTGTCGCTAGAATTAATATTTTTACAAACTAATCAATGCGGCTTAGGAACAATAATATAACACAAATCTATAAAAAAGAAGTCTGTTTGTACGCGCTAATCTCCGGAACTACTGGACGGATTTGAATAAATCCTTATGTTTGATAGCTATTAGGTCTCGGCAACATGTAGGGTACTTTTTATTCCGGGAAAATGTACGGTCCCGCGTGATATACAAATTTTTAGCATAGAAGTTGCGGGCACCAACTAGTAAATAAATAAATAAAAATAAAAACATCTTTATTAAACATATTTTCTTCGTTGTAGACCCCGCATGCTATCAGCCTCCGTAGTCCAGTGGTACAAAGCTCGGCTCTTGACCCGGATGCCGTGGGTTCGAATTTCGCGTTGGAAACATGTTGTGTCCAAGTTTGGCTAGGACAGCGCATGCTGATCACCTGATTGTCTGACAAGAAAGATGATCCATGCGTCGGATGGGCATGTAAAAATCGGTCCTGCGCCTGATCTCTCGACAGACATGTCGGTCACCCGTCCCACCGGGTTATGAGAGTAAAGGAAGAGAAAGTGCTCTTGTGCACTGCGAAGACACTTGGGCACTATAAAATGACTCCTGCGTAACAGGCCTGGTTTCTATGAATCGTCACCGAAACCGGTGTGACAGTTATTTATTAATTAAATACTATCCGAAATTTCTGATAGGTTTCCATAAGGTATCCGAGAGACATCCGAATATTCCTGGGCAAAAATCCGAAAAGTATGCGGCTGGACTAAAGGGACAGTCTCGTTCAAAAGATGGTGTATGGTCATGTACCGTCTAATATTTATCATCTCGATCATTATGTAACACTAAAATTATCCTGTCATTGGAACGGTTTGGCGTAATTCAATTTGTAATGCTACCAAAAGGCTACTGTATATATTTGAATAGATTACTCGTTGTTTCTATCGTGACCGGGGACGATCAATACACGTCGATACGAGTATGGACGTGGATGTAATTTGTGTATGTAACGTATGGACGTGGACGTAACGCGTGGACGACGGATATGGATGATTTATGATGGGTTTGTGTGACCGGACGGGGGTCGGCTCGGTTTTTGCCAATAGAAACACTGGAGACTACCTCGAGTTTTTTTATAGGAATAGGTCTATGTATGTACATAGATTTAGTTAATAATGATCAACCAAAGGTAGCGTGATTAAGACTCTATGCTATTTAGTGTTTAATGTGGGTCCGTTGGAACTTAGATTTAAAAAATTAAGTTAGATTGTTTCAGGTTGTAACATAAAATTTTTGTTAACTATAAAATCTTGAATATCCTCTAAATATAAACTTTTGACAAATATAATTTGTTTTTAATTGTATATTGCCTGGTAATCGTCCCTAGAAACCTTTTAGAGAATATTCCCTTTTAGGACCGGCTGTGAAACCTACCAATCATATATATTTATAAAAATATAATAATAATTTACTCTTTTGTGCACTTTATTGTTTTTATAGTTTAAACTAAAGGTTTAATTCCGAATATAATTCTGTATTCATCCATGTTCTTTTGGTTATTTAAAAATAATACCCTTACTTTATTTTCCAGATAACTAACAATCATAAATACTTCTAGCGGTGCATAAGAAATCGGCATTGATTTTCCTAATAAAAGAGTTAGGAGGTGGCCAACTTTGTAGGAAATGCAGTGGTCCGCAGACGTAGCGTCTATAAGCCGCGTTGACGTCACATGTTGACAGCTGCAGGATATAATTGCCGGGCAATTAAGCCCTGCGCGGCTTTTCTCGTTCTGTGCCTGTACCGTTTTCAAAAAAAAATCTAGTCGGATCAACGCCCCACTCTTAAAAAGCGAAGGTTTTATTGCGTGGGGGAGCGCGCGCGCCGTCAGTCACCCACCGGTCGTCGCCCGCGCCGCCCGTCGCGCGGCATCAGTTTTCCACGCGGAAAAATTGTGTCGCGAGTGTCAACGGAACTGACCTTCTGTCCGCGAGACCGGGGCCCGTGATGGATTATGTGTATGGCATATAAGTGTGTATACTGTGTGTTCTGCAGCGCGCCCGGCCCTCCCCTCTGAAACTTCCCGCATCGTAAGTGACGTTCGACCGTTTTCACATTTAATTCAGCGAGGTCTATCGACGTCGGCGGAATCGCGGTACGAGGAAACGCGAAATACTGTTTTCCTTTGGAGCATCGGTTGTGCAACCGTTGTGCAAGCGTTATGCGAATTTTGAAACTGAAAGTTCTCTTGCGACACGGCCGCGGTCCAGCCGACGTCGGCGTCACAGACGCTAATGACACTCGGTCAATAGACTGATATTTATAGGAACAATATCGATCTTTCGATATCGTACGAGTTGTGCTATTATCATTGTAAAAATATTTTTAAAGCGAGATCTCTCTAGGTTTTTAACAGTTCATATATTTCTATGAAAAGGACCAGCTCTATAAAAAATTACGATAATACATTTTTGTAAATGCTCGAACCTATGGCTAGTACGGGTTTAGTTTTTGTAGTTATTTACCTCGAGTGATCGAGTAAACTAAAGGACATTCTCTACATATCTCCCGGAGGTCAATCGACCGGCTCTACCGATATGTTGCAAATATGAGAGCAGTTTTTTAATCCATATCAATATTGTAAATACAAAAGTGAGTTGTTTTTTAGGGTACCGTACCCAAAAGTCAAAAACGGGACTCTATTACTAAGACTTCGATGTTTGTCTGTCTATTTGTCCATCTGTCTGTCTCCAGGCTGTATCTCAAGACCGGTAATAGCGAGAGAGTTAAAATTTTTACAGAATATGTATTTCAGTTGCCGCTATAACAACAAATACTAAAAACAAAATAATTTTAATATTTAAAGGGGGTAACGCAGTAAACATATTTCTTTTACAAGAAATATGTTTACTGCGTTTGCGTTCCTTTTATAATGATATCGATAAATTCAACGCGCTTGTAAATTTAAAACTTAAAAAAAATTAAACTCTTAGAAATGCGTATTCGCAATTTTTTGCTCTGTACGCGTACGGAACCCTTCATGTGTGAGTCAAACTTGCACTTGGCCGGTTTTATTACCACTGTTAAAGCGCTGAACCGATTCAGTGAGATACCTCAGGATTCAGTTTTTTACACGACCATCTTAGAATTATATGAAAAACAAGCAGATTTTTCAGATAAATTGACAGCTTTTCTTTATCATTCTGAAACTTTTCTATTCTTTTGTAGAAAAATCTGTTTTATAAAGACCATGCCAATAGCATGCTGAGAGAGCACATAGAATAGTTTGGTAGTTCAAAGCATCTGAAAGTTATGTTTAGTGTCAAATTATGCTATTTTTTCAGTCCAGTAAAGATACGGACAACATAAAATTAAGGAGTTTTTTTTACGTTTAATAGCGTGAAAACTTCGGTTGTTATATAGCATAGTTGACGGTTCACCACGAGCTGAAATTGGCACGACATACAGTCAATTTAATTTGACATTTGTATGAACAACCTTTGCCATAGATTGTGTTCTCTTGTATTATGCAATTGTTTTGTGTAAATATCGAAATATACACCTTTTGATTTCTTATGTTGTACGAACATCTTGTAGAAAAATATTTCGTTAAAAGTGATTAAAAAGTAATTAATCCCATACTAACGAGTGTAATTAACGTAACGTATTAAAGTCAAACATAATATTATTATTTTAGAAAGGCCAAAATATATAGACGAATAGTTTTTTTTTACAACTTTTGTCGAGGTTAGGTTAGGTTTTAGGTTTAGGTTAGGTTAGTACATATTAAGAGCTTTAATCCTTTAGTTATTTATTTTCTTTTAATTGGGATATTGTTATATTAATTAAGTTGTATTTTTTATCTTTATTTTTCTTTGTTTACAAAACCATGTTTCTGAAAAAATGAATTCATAAAATAAATTGTTATTTAGCTGTGGATTTTTCAATGTTCAGTTACTATAAACATGACTCGTAAATACTTTTTACTTTACGTAGGATACTTTTCAGACAGAAATATCTTATTTTTGCGCGTACGATGGACAACAATATGACATTTATCTAGAAATGGTTTTTAAGGAAATTCAGTTCCATGGTAAAAAATACATAATATTTATTGATATTTCTAATCACTAAGGGACAGCCAGCATTGCAAATTTTTCTTTCCTTTCATTCTGCAACAAAGCGAATCTTTAAGAGTATCCGCATATCGTAAAAAACACACATCTCTACATGGGTGAATCCGCGGGCAAAAGATAGTATTTGTACGGTCAAAGTTGCGGGTAACAATAGTAATCAATATTTGTTAACGAGCCGGATTATAATGTTCGTGAGGGCCCAGGTGCTCGGGCGTATTGGTTAGTTTGCATAAGGTGACAAGATGGATCATCTGCCATTAATCTGGCTCAGTTGCCACGAGACACTTCTCATGAATTCACGATTAGATCATCGACTGGCGAAAAATAAAATAAAATACTACCGAAGCCGGTTCGAGAAGATGAAAGGTGAACGGAAAAGTTTAAGGGAAAATGTTTTCCTTTTGGAGTTCGTTTACCTGTACTTCGAGTCGTGCTCAAACATCTGTGTTTTTAGTTTTACTCCTCAAATAACTTTTTATTGCGATTTATTAAGATAAATTTGGGTTTGAAAACATGTATATTTTTTTATGTTAAAGTGTCCCAGCATTCTAAACTTTTAATTTTACGAGCTAGCTAACCTATTAGACTAGACATTACTTGAAGACATCAAATTATCAATTTTATTCGAAACGCTGCGGATGAAAAAAGTAGTTGCTGATGACATCAAGTTATGTAAAATACTAGAGAAAAACTCGTTTCGCAGCGTCTCGCGAGAAGAAAAAATATAATTTATCATCAATAGATTCGCTGTTTTATTCGCGTTTTATATTTTAATCAAAGTGAAGAAAATCGTAAAGTTTCAGATACACGCACCTGTTAATTTCTTTCCGTTTGAATTGTTTGGATGTACTTTCGTAATATTTCGTAAAAAGTCAACTTTTTAGACCATTTCTAATCACAAAAATGCCATTTGAATCGCATCCATATTATTTTTATTGAAAAAAATTGTGAAAATAGCACTAACGTAACAAGTCTAACATGGGATGACCGGAGTGATACCGCGGCCTCACAGAAAAACTGGCGTGAAATGGCAGTGTGCCGTCTTTCGTTCAGTGAGTGTGTTTAGGCAGCCTCATAAAGGCTGTCAACGCACTTGTGACTTTGGATGTTGCGAATGTCCATGGGCTACGGCAGTTGCTTTCCATCAGGTAGCCCGTCACTCGCTTGCCCTCTAAATATCATTAAAAAACATCGTGAAAACAGTTACAGCCTGTGATAAAATTATGTTAATAGTATTAGATTATAATAATACTATTACAATAACACGTGACTGGAGCTACAAGAGATAAATTTTATAATATTTAAATGCTAACATTAATATTAACATCTTTTAAATAGGCCTCATTATAAAATTGGCATATAGTCCTGACGTCACGTGACGATAAATCTTCATAAAATATAACATCATCATTTTCTTCTCATAGACCTCGTCACCGTCGTCATTGCCACCAACATCTTGGTCAACATCAATACTAATATATTAATGGGAAAGTGTATTTGTATGTTTGTCTTTTCTTCACGTCGCGACGGAGAATCTTTCTGACGCGATTTTTTGTGTGAAGTTAGTTGGGGGGCTGGAGAAGGAGATAGGCTACTTTTTACTGCAATTAAACATCTCATTTAATTGGTATGGCAAATAATAATAAACTTATTTTGGCGCAACGGAGTTGCAGGCATCATCTAGTCAATGCTATCACATCACGACTCACGATCGTAATCATCATTCCTCTGACTGATTACAGCCGTAGTGTCCCCAGCAACATTTACGAATTTTACTAGCTGACCCTGCAAACGTTGTTTTGCCATATAAAATTCCCCGTAACATTTAGGGGGGTGAAAGATACCGGATAAGCACAAAAAAATTCATCAAAATCGGTCAAACCGTTTCGGAGGAGTATGGCAACGAAAACTGTGACACGAAAATTTTATGTATTAGATAAAAGTCCCTAGCCTAATGGGTACAGACCTTTGGTTCGTACTCGAGAGGGTGCAGGTTGGAATCCCGGGGGAGGCGTGTACCGATGAGACATTTTTCGATCTCAAGATCGATCTCTTACATAATACGGATGCTCATTGCCGTGGGAGAACCATGCTTCAGCACGAATGGACCGGCTCGACCGGAGTGATACCACGGCCTCTCAGAAAACTGGCGTGAAACGGCATTGTGCTGTGTTTCGTTCAGTGAGTGAGTTTACCGGTGGCCCAACTTCCCTAAT
>JAOTAV010030360.1:0-20263 GCA_026546445.1 Cyclargus thomasi
GTCGAACTTGCGCAGTCCATACACATACCTTATACAGACATTTTGTAGCCTTTCTAACTTATTGAGATATTCCTCGCCTAGATCAGATAAACAAATATCACCATAGTCTAGTATAGGAAGTAGTAAAGACTGCGCAAGCTCTATTTTAGTTTTTACTGGAAGTAGGTTCTTCCAACGCAGGAGCGATCCAAGAGCAGCAAAAAATTTACGACTGATTTCAGCAATGTGGTGGGACCATTTAAGTGTAGAATCAAAGTATACCCCCAGGTTTTTAACCACATTGCTGAAAGGTAAAGTGATGTTGTCGAACTTGATTCTGGGGATCACATCATAGTTCAACCGGCAAGTTTGTTTTGGTCCACCGATGATTATTATTTGCGTCTTTTCGGGATTGACCTTTAAGCCATGGGATTGACTCCAGCAAAGTATAGACGCAAGATCTTTATTAATTGCCTGGATTGCATCAATAATATCCTCAGCAGCTGCATGTGTATAGATCTGAAGATCATCCGCGTAAAGGTGGAAGAAACAGGAAAGGAGCGGGGTAAGGAAGTTAATGAATATGGAAAAAAGGAGAGGAGACAAAACACTACCCTGTGGTACACCGGCCGATATTTTGCAGTAATTAGATGTGCAATCATTTACCCGAATGCATTGAAGCCTCCCAAAAAGATAATTCCGAAACCATTTAAGTACAGAATCTGAGATGTGAAGCGTGCTCAGCATAGCAAGTAAGATATCATAATCGACGGTGTTAAATGCATTGCTAAAATCTAGTAACGCTAAAACTGTAAGTTGTTGATTGGACATAGACAGGCGCACATCATCAGAAACTTTGGTTAAGGCTGTAATAGTACTATGGCCGGGGCGAAAACCTGATTGATAGTTACTAAGCAAACTGCTAGCGTTAATGATTGAGTTAAGTTGGTGATAAACAAGGCGCTCAAGGACTTTTGATAGGAACGGGAGAATGGAAATGGGTCGGACGTGAGAGGGTAACGTAGGACACTTGATTTTAGGTAAAGGGATAACTGCAGCTTTACGCCAACAGCTGGGAAAGGTACCGCTGTTAAGAGAAAAATTGAGCTATGAGAGCTATTACTTATTTTCTTGACTTGTTATTTATTTACTAATTATTTATGTTTTATCTGTGCGACTTAAATAGGCGTGTGCGTACTGACATTTCGAGCCGTGTGGCTCGAAATGTTAGCTATGATTAACCCACTTTTGCGTCGAGTAGCGTTAGCATAAAACAGCAGTAGCATTGACATAATAACAATTTTTAGTAGTCATTGCTTCTTATTGTTAAGTTTTTGTTACATTCGTTAAGTTTGTCATTGACAACATTAAACGCCGCTGCTCCTAGTCACACTCTCACCCCTTTGCGCACTACACAGTCCACATTAAAACACAAGGTCGAATAATATCACAACAAAACCCTACTTGTATATTATAATACTGCACAAATACTTTTACTATTTTACATATCATAGAGTAAGTAAATTTAGAGTGAAATGATAATACAACAATTGAATGACACCAATGCGTTTGTATTTTTGTAATAATTAGCGTACTTTATATATTACTGTATAGCACCACAAAATCTGTGCACGTAACTTTTACTCTGCGACGAGAAGATTGCCCATCCCACTAGAAAACTGCATACTACCTCATAAAATAGTGTAAAATACCTGAGCTTACACTTAGACGTCTAACATGGAATAAACACATAACAAGTAAGGGTAGGAATTAAGGCTTATATTTAAAAACTGTAATGGGCCTTCGGCAGGAACAGAACAGACTCTCATTAGAAAACAAAATATTGATTTACAAAATAATCCTAAAACCTGTATAGATCACAGAAACATCACAGTTCTATAAAGAATGCAAACCATTATCTTAGGATTGCAAAAGCTCCAACGCGGAAGTTCATGAGAACCTTGGCATTCCTACCATAAACGATGAGAAATACAAGGAAAGGTTGGAGGTCCATCCGAACGCCTTAGCCTCTTGCCTTATTCACCGCAACTACAATAAGAGCCTGAAAAGAAATGACATATCCTAAATGAAGGAACTGCCCTATTGTATAGTTTAAACCAACGAGTATTGCTGTCCACAATGGTGCAAGCACTCTACCTGCCATGAATAACATATCCCACCTGCTTATAGTAATACTGAATGCAGATGTCAAAAGAAAAAAACTTTAAAAGTATTAGCTAATAGTTTAAACTTATCTAGTTGATGATATTATGACTAAAAAACTATAGCTACTTACAAACGCTAAAACGTTTTATACATTATTCGTATGTTAAAATGTTTAAATAGACAATTTAAATACTTCTTGTCTCTAAATAGTTTTAACTTTAAACCGTCCAATTATATCGTAAAATACTTCCAACAATTATATTGATCTCGTGTGTTGAGTACTTTCTTATGCAACCCCCGCCCTGCCTCACTTTCCTAGGGCGCAATACAGAGGTTGTGAAATAATAACAAGATTTTTTAAATAATACCATAGACCAATTACTTTATAGACTTACATATCCATACAAAATTTCGTATACGGGAAAAATCTCTTAGGTCTAGATGGCGCTAGTCACGATGCTGGCTAAGTTCGGAAGAATTTTTCTGCATTTTTACAACATAATAGAAACACTCGTATATTAATAATTAAGATTTTCTAAAAAATACTTTAAAATCCAATCCTTACAGCCAGTTTTAAGCTGCAACTGCTAGATGGCGTCATTATAATTTACAAAGTAACTTGCATATTCAACACAAGATGGCGCGAAATAAGTATTTTTGCGCCATGTTGTGCTAAAATTGCAAGTTATTTTATTATAATAATTATATAAAAATATATCAATAAATATTATTGAAGAACCAAAAACTTAGATCTGCAGATTTCAATAAATGTCATTCCAGGTAAAATTATTCAGCAACATCTAGCCGAGTAATTTTTGGGGAATAATTTTGTGTATCTAAGTTTCCAACGAGTTTTAACCATAGTTTACGAAATGGCACGTTTCACACTAAATTTTTATTCAATATGGCATATTTGATACCCTTAGTGACATCTATTGGTCAGATATGAACTAAAAACTACGGACACACTGATTATGGGATCCGCTACTCTAGGTATCATTTCTCTATAATAATGCCAAACAAGTACAAGCCTTTTTATGTGGTCAGTACTTTAAGGAAATGTTAGTCGAGCCAAGTTAATCCACAAGAGTTATATTTAATAATGAGTTTGGTGCCCTATAACCTGCCTGGTGCACAGGCCCTGGTTTGGCTTGAAATATTTTCTATTACCAAATAACACAAAAATATTTACCATTATCTAAATTATTTTCATTTCCTGGTGTTGTTCCATCTTCGTTGTTTTGACCTCTTGACTTCCAGCGGACTTTGCCATTAGCATCTTCTACGGGCTGGTGCCAGCTATCCGCTGGAGATATTTTCAGGCGTCTCCCACGTAATGTCTTCTCATGGACTGGTGCTACTAGCGCTCTACAAGAAAAGCAAATAATATTGTAATGTCATTTTATAACTGGTACCTTTATGACGGTGTTAGTGCCGATTTACACTTAATTTAATTAAGTAGCGAGTTTTGTTATTTTTGACGTTTAAACTTTGAACGGTAAAATCGAGTTAAGTCACAAGTTGTTAATTAAGTTGGCTTGACTAAAACGCGATCGCGATTTAGTGTCATCACATTATAAATTTTAAAAATTAATTACATCCAAAAATACAAAGGTTTCCTTCCTCTTTATAATTTTAGTATAGATATTATTTTAATTACACATATACAGAGTTTATAGGTTGTTAAAACCTATAAGCTCTGTATGTGTAAGGCTTATTCAGATAATAATATTACAAAAATATACAGGTTTTTGTAATAATGATCCTGCTTTTCAAAAAACAGGGTTTCGCTTGGCAACAAACTTTACATACATTATAATGTCAGAACAAGCAAGATACGTTTTTTTTCTACTTGTTTTAGCAAAAAAATTATAATCCTGTTATGTTCTCACACTAAAATGTAATATTTTTGATCACTTAAATAGAAGTTTTCATCACTTACTTAAAACAAATTATAAATATTACCAACAAACAAGACATAAATAATAATATTACAATCAAAAAGAAAATAAAAATTGCGAGAAACCTAAAATGAATGAATCTCACTAAAGGAAAATGAGATTCATACAACGATACCAAAAATATCGCAATCCAACAACGAAAATGCAGTCTTTTGACCCCTCTGGTCTTTCTAGTATTAACACTTAGCTGACCATTTACCTAACTCACTACTGTACTTAATAAGGAATATGCGTGTAAAACAAAATTTATTGAATGCAAATTATTATGATAGTGGGCCTAAAGATATACCGAAACACAAAAAAATTTTGAATTATGTTGAGAAAAAAGTAAGATATTAGCGATGAAAGTTTTCTACCCATCTCTTGCTCTTAAAACGCAATTTAGTATGAACTATATCGGATCTCTCTTTCTGACTACTTTAAAGGCTTGTAACTTTGTTGTTTTCAACTTTATCAAAAAAACTGATTGGACTACATCTTTTTGTAATAACCTAAGATTTATTTATTTAAATAATAAAAAACCATCCCTATTAAATATAAACAAGGCCTTATAGATATTGTATGAGACTAACTTGTGTAAACACAAAACCTGTTAATTGACTATGGAAAAATTTATTTCAACAATAGAAAATGAGGTTGATAAACACCATGATATAAACAATAAACTTTACTTGCATTAGTAAAGGGACTCTTAAACTAAATACAGGTAAATTAAAAGTCATACTTGTGTGCATCAGCTGGGTTACTAAATGTGACAAACGCATATGTTGAAACTGGCTCACGGTTTGGGCCCTTGTCTTCCATTCTTAGCCAACAACTTTTAATAAAACCAAATGGAGCAAAAAGGCCAAAAAGTTCCGTGCGAGTTGTCTGAAACATAGTTTGTATAGTAAAGACTTACGAAAGGTTATTGAAATTGTAATTTGGCATACTAAACATTAATTTCGCGATAAGTATATTACTTACTTTCGGAGGTAAATTGGAAACGTATAACTTTCTGATAGGTATACCATCTTCAGTGTGTGTGGGTACACTTGCTTCAAAGGTGTCGCGATTCGGTCTCAGTGCATCTATATAAAGAAAAGGAAAACATTAGAGACGTTTCGATAGATCGAAATCAATAAATTTTAGAAATATTAAAACGTATACAAACATAAAACTTCTGGATTGATAAAGACATCCTCATCATTGGCAAAAAACATTGTAGATTTTCTACAGGAAACAGACTATTTTGTAGTCGATTTTGTAAGCAATAAATATGAAATCAAGATTCGTATTAAAACACTACAAATTTGAATTTCTAGTACCTATAAGAAATAAAATAAAATCAAGATATTCAGAAAACGTTGTGAATTGTTTTTTTTTCAAGATGGGTAGTTACCACAGAGTATAGAATATTCTCTGACCGCTACAGACTAGTGACTACTGACTACTGTCTAGTGACTAGTCACTGACTACAATCTTTGCAGGCGACCCAAGAAGTGGTAAGTTAAGTTGACGGGGCGCGTACCGCGCGTTAGACGCGAGAGGGGTTGGCACTTCACACTTAACTCGCCAAAAAATAGAATCGCGTTCTATTTAAGCCAACTTAATTAACAACTTAACTGAATTTTACCGTTCAAACGTCAAAAATAACTAAACTCGCCGATCGCGCAAGTTAACTCGCAACTTAACTAAATTAAGTGTAAATCGGCAATTAGTAAATGTGTTCTATGGTCCATGTTTGGTCAAAAAATAAATAAAAATAGCTGTAAATTTGTAAGAACCTTAAATTACTACGTACTACTTGTAAGAACCGTGAAATATTTATATTTTAATAATAATGTCTAGTGTAAGAAACAGGAATAAATGTAATGAATTACAAAAAAGTAAGGAACAACGCAGTGAAAAAATTATAGAAACATCGTAAGTTTTAAGGTTCTACCAATATCCAAAATCGTTACTTATGACATATTTTCTATTGTAATAATTAAACGGAGATTTAACTGCCTAAATCTTAATTACAGATCTCCAAATAAGAGTTTACCTTTAAGAGTACTATCTCGATCAGTAGTCATTTTCTCACTTCTAATTATTGTGTACTTCTCATCCAAAAACGAGAAGTTTATAACTTTTGCTAGGCAGAGCGATCTTTTGGCCGGTAAACACTTGATAGTGAAATGCTCTGCGGACTACTCTAAAGAAGTAGACAAATACCAAGGATGCGCACCTAAAGAATGTAGAAGATTTATCACTGATAAGATTATTTCAGCAAGAGAAGCAGAAGAGTTGTTACAAATTGCCATAAAGGGTTTAAAGTTCGGTGGTTCTAGTGGTGGTGCGTCAATTTTAGATCTCCACAGTGGTGCTTTGTCAAAAGGGCAACAGTTTATAAATATTTATAAAATAGACAACATGAAAAATTTATTTACTGAAAGTGATTTTAACACATACAGGGTAAGATAATTAAGCACACTAATTTCCTTATTCAGATGAAACCGTATTTTGGAAATATTAGTTTTCTTAATTTTATTCATATATTTTTAAACCCTGTATGTAGTTTTACAGATTTTTTCCCTTAACAGGTTATTAAAGATAAAATAAAATTTGCAATAGCGCATCACTTTGATGTAGATCCTACAAAAATTTATCTGACCCATCCAACTTTTTTCTCGGAAATTACACCCAAGAAAGCCATCACTATGCACGATGAATACTGGCATCCCCATGTAGATAAGGTACATTGTTTTCCTTATTTCTTGAAATGAACAAAACCAAAAGTTAGGAACTGTACATAAACTCATTTAATTGGGTGCACAGCCTTATTAAATCAATTGAGCCTTAGCATATGTATTGAAATATTATATAATAAATGTAGAAATATTTTGATTTTGTATTAAATTCTTATGAATGATTAAAAACCTAATACAATATTTAGTAAAATACTAGTTGGTACCTATAACTTCATTTGAATACATTTTCCTGGGATAAAAAGTATCTTATATGTTGCTCAGAGTTTATAGCTATTAAACAAAAAAGATTCAAATCTGTCCAGTAGTTCTGAAGATTAGTACATACAAACAGACAGATAACATTTTTTTGTGTTGATTTGTGTTCTATTACTGTTCCTTAGCTTCCCAACAATGATTATTTTGTAAAAATACAAAATGTACAAACATGCCAATTTTACTCTTTTATTATATGTATAGATATATAATCCAATTACTTACTTTCAAATATTTGTTCCAGGAAACATACAAGTCATTCCATTACACTAGTCTCTTGTATCTTAGTGATTATAATCTAGACTTCAAAGGTGGACGGTTTGTGTTTATAGATGAAAAGCAAAATAGCACAATAGAGCCAAAAAAGGCTAGACTGAGTGTTTTTACTAGTGGTGGTGAAAATCTGCACTATGTAGAAAAAGTTATGTCTGGAGTAAGATATGCTGTTACAATTTCATTTACTTGTGATAAAAATTATGCCATTGAAGACCCGAATATTGAAAAATACAATATGTAATTATGAAAATCTGGTGTTTGGATATTATTCTATTTTGTTAAAATGAAGAGCAATTTTTGTAGTTGCTATGGGTAGGTATAAATTTTTAATAGTAGTAACTCCTAGGCATTAGGCATAGAACTCAATTACTCACAAAGTAGACTGCTAACTTCATAGTAAAAATGTCGCAAAGAAACTAGCGCCATCTGTTAGGCTGCCCCCTCAAACTTTACAACCCCGCGAAATTTAAACATATGCCAATTTATAGGGATTATAGTTTCTCGACTACTATTTTATATTGGGGTATTGTTTTACATTATTAAAAAACTTAAGGCATAATATCACCTTAAAAATTACTTTAATTATGTTTCTTACTAATGTAAAATAAGAATACAATATATAAAAACTACAACATGTAAAGTCAAAGTAGTTTATTTTCATACATTATCGAAACACATTTTCATTATCTAATGGGTTGTACAACGTTAATACTATCCATAATTACTTATTAAAGTTTTTAATAAATGTTTCCTTAATATGAGTTGTAGTCTTAATGTCACTAGAGGTGCTTATTATAGCCTCTAAAATTTTTTGGTTACTAATGATGTCTTGGGCAGATATATTTTCTGTAAAAGTTTATTGATATAAGGTTCAGATTTCATGATAGGTGGAAAAGATGTTAGATTATTTGTGATATCTGCAAAGGTAGTTTTATTTCTTATAGATCTATTTTTATTAATTTTAGAGGCCTTAATAGGGCAATCCTTTGAGATGGCTAGGTAATTACCTCCGCAGTTCTTACATTTTAAGATTTCAGATGTACATTCTTTGTAGTAATGATTCTCTGCACATTTAGAACATCCTTGTTCATTAAAACAATATTTTGCAGAGTGATTAAAAAGAAAACATTTAAAACATTGTAATGCTGGAGGAATATAATTGTGAACTCAAAATCTCCAACTATCTAAGAAAACGCGATGCGGTAGTACAATCCCAGAAAAGGTTATTGTTGTTAAAGGAACCAATGTATTGTTTTCTTTTTTCATAAATCTACGAATGCTATTAATGTCTATATCGCTACGTATTTCCTCGAATAGTTCTTTGTTACTTATTTCTTTAAGTATGTATCTAACTACCTTTTCTTCTACTACCCTTTCCACAGAGGCAGCCGGGATATATGCGCGTAGGTTATTTTCTTCAATAAATTGAGCGTTCATGAAGTCATTTGCGAGTGCTGCTTGTTTAAATGTTATTTTTATTTTGCGAGCGCTAATTCTGGATCTTTCATGAACTCCTTTTGAATTTTTAAAAAGTTTTGACAAACTAAGAGGGTTCATGTTCATATCTTGGTATCTTTATTGCAGTGCTCCACGAAGGCAGTAAATTCTCCGTTGGAGCTATTTTCCGGATATTTTCTAGTGTAAGAAGGTTTAGTATATGGTTTAGTTAAGTTAAGTTTAGTTAAGTTAAGAAGGTTTACTCATCGCCTGGGTTGTCTAAAATTTTTCGTTTCTTCGATAACGAAGACTTATAGCTTGTATCATCTCCGTCGCTTTCTCCCTGCATCTTACATTCTTACCTACTTATTTATTAAGTTTAATGAGTAAAAACTATAAAAAATTGATTTTTGAAATTTTTGGTTTAAAAAAGGCGCCTTCCTCTTCCCGCCAAAAAGAGCAAGTCCAGTCTAGATTAGATCATAATTTATAATAGCCATAATAGGGTGGCCAACTGGCCACTGGCCAGTAATAAAAAAAATAACCTTTAAAATATTATATCTTGGTAACCCAGGTCTAGCCCCCGCTGAGAATAGACGAAAGTTGACCGCCCCTGCACAGAGTTCCTGGATTATTAACGTACGGATCGATACTCGGTAACGCTTAGCGTGAAAAAAACATATTATAGGTATTTGAATAAAAGATGAACTCCATCAAGCTTTAGCATAGACATAGACCCATCCATAGGGATCAGATATGGGAAAGAAGCTGGTTAAAAATTAAAGTGTCAACTGTCAACTGGTATGACATGTGCCATTACGTCAAGAACACAATTTGCAAAACGCAATGCTATTGTTTTGTTTACATAAAATAAAATTAGCCGTGAAGAAAATTAGCCTTAACTTATTAATGTAATATTTTTAGATTTCAATCTTTTTGTGAAATATACACCTAACTGATAATCACAGAACACATGACACTCTAAGTAACTTGAAATGAAAATTTTATCTAATTACTGCGCAATTTAATTTAACATATTAGTGATTTCACGTTTTAGTAAAAAAAATGGAAAGTCTTATTTCTGATCATAGTGATTCTGATTCCGGAGAAAGTTGGACTTTGTTAGATAATGAGACAGCTCGTAACGCCGATTCTCCTTCGTTTGAGGCACAAAAACTTCATGCAAGGTAAATATAGTTTTAAGACAAACATATGGTGTTGTTATTTTACCAAGAAAAGAACATTACCAATTTTGTGTTCTGTGCTCTTCAATTCTAACTGTGTCCTTATGCAAAAGTCTTGTCTATTCTAGTGGTCATAGCTTTAAAACATATTCATAGGAATTATAATAAATAATAAAAATTGATAAAAAATAAATAGTTATATTCATAGGAATTAGTTAAGTTTTCTAGAACAGAAAAAAAATCAGTATTAAGGTATAAATGTATTTGCATAGCTATTGAACATTATCTGAACGAAAGTTTTTCTTTCAGTGTACTTGGAGATGCTTGTGAAAAAGATGAAGACACAGATGGTATATCCATAATCAGCGATAGTGAGACAGAATCTCCTTACCACATACAGTCATCAGTCATTATGCATTCAAGCCCAGAATTTCAGGCCATTAGAGAGGAGATACCTGTTTATAGTTTACTAGAAGCCGATTTAGAAACAAATGTAACATGTGGAGAAAATGACAAGGAGCCTCTTGTTAAAAATGATGAAACTGGTGACAGTATGAAGCATAAAATTTATGTTCATCGAAGAAATAATCGGATGAGTACTGTACTTAATGTCATGATGCTGGTGAGTGTTATGACTGCTGCAGGGGTAGCCATAGGCCAGATGTTGGGTGTCAAACATGACTGTCCGGCACAGACTATGCCAACTTTTAATAAAATTTTATCAGACTTGTACAAACTGCAAGCAGAAAATGCCAACTACAGGAATAAATTGAAAGAGCTATCTCTCATAATTGAAGATAATTTACATTATGAATGTGAGAGAGAGTCTGAGGTATCCCTCAACAAAAAACAAACAGCTGAATGTCGCCAGCAAAAAATTCATAACATTCAGAAATTTTTGAAAAACAATGCAGAAGAAGGGAAAAAATACAAAAGATCAGCAAACTCCTATCCATCAAAACAGGATGAAAATAAAATAAAAAAATCCAATCATAATCAACTGCCATTACAGAATATTTCTAAAATTAAACCCATAAATAAACAGGAGATAGATAATATTCCAGAATTAATTGTTACTGAAGAATCTATAGAACTAGATAAATATGAACGAGCAATGCCTTCATTTAAAGAAGAAAAAGACAGTATTTGGAAAGAAACTAAAATAAGTTATGCAGATTCTGTCAAAAATCATAACATCAACATAAATATTAGAGATGAAAATGTGTACCAAAATAATAAAAAAATTGAAAAGCATAAAAAAGTTGATGTCAGAGATGAACAACTGCTAGAAGAACCTTCTAGCATTAAAGAAAAATTTGTGAGAGATAAACATACTCAGAAGCATGAACTAAAACAAAAATTGCAAGATCGCAGCAAACATTTTAAAAATTCCAAAAGGAACAATAAACATGCAACTTGGGAAATAAAAGAAGGAATTCTTAAGTATTATGATGACCTCTTGAATAAACCCACTAACAAAGATGATTTTGTAAGGAACAAAATGATTCAAGATGTTACTGGCAACATGAAACATATTACTAGAGAAAGTAATGAAGGAAAAGTGCATCTACATAATGATTATTTGAAGCAGGAGGAAGTACCACACAAAAAGAATAGTAAAATCTCGAATTGGTTTGACAATCGAGCTCAACTTCGTAAGGAGGCAAGGAAGAGGCAACAAATGGAACTACTCAATGTGTCTACAACAAATTCTGGAGATTGGTATTTCAAACGTATGCACAAAAGAGAGGAATGCCGAGATAAAGAAAATTCTACTTGCAAAGGAAACCGCAAGAGGAAGAATTTTAAAACAAAGCCATGTAAATAAGTCTAAATCTTTAGTGCTGTTAAAATGTTTATAATATTTCATCTAAAATTAGACATAACATGAGTGACTCAATTTATATTGTATGCAAACAGCACTCTTTGGCCATAGCATATTTGTAATATGATTGTTTATTTTAATGTGACTAGCCTTTAAATAGCTTTAATTTATATTACTTTATGTATTATGTAACATTTGTTACACAAGTATCTTTTATGATGGATGAATGAAAATGAAAAGAGTTAATATTTTTATATCCTAAAAAGTCAATATGAGACTCATATTTTTTTAAACAAAGTGATTTAAATACAAAGTTTTAAAGCGATTTGTTTATACAACAAAAACTGTGGTACTATTTTTATATTGTTGACATAGAATTGAAAAGTTTAGTATTAATTTAAAAATTACGATAAAAAATGTTGTAGCTGAAAGTTGACAACTTCGAGTCCATATCAGCTAAACTAGCTTTTCTAGTCTACTTAAGCACAATGCTGGGTTTTGTGTTTGCGAAATAAAATAAAATTGTGTTATAAACATACATTTTGTGGAATGGCAGTGTTACTACTTATAGCAATGTAAATGTTAGTTGTTAAATAAATATTGTTATATATCACATAGAATAGGACTTCTACTGTCACTCCACTCAATCTGTTTATTTCTGAATATGTCTTAGGCCGGTTGCACACCGATCCCATGAACTGTGGTAAAGTGCAAACTGGAAGGTGAGTTAAAAAATAAGTTGATGTTTATTGTGTGAGAGTTCCGTCATATGTTTTAACGCGAATCGCTGCGTTTGTGTGCAAACAGCCTTGGGGTGACGCAGTGTGGTGCAACACTTGATTTTCATAGAACGTGGTGGAATGATTTATTGCAGAAAAAAATAATTTTACAACATCAATGGAAGTATCGCATCGTATCGTGTCGCTTAAGTACGGTGTTGCCTTCGAGTTGAAACTGCACTAAGCGTGACATCTACGTTAACTACTTGCAACTTAGCCATAAGACATTTCTTAAGTCCCATAACTCGTAACTCCGCCGCAGGCTTTGAGGTGAGACCGCACTTATACGACACGACACGGAGCGACATTTCATTGCTAATTTTTTCTCATAAACGTAAATTCGCTTACAAGCGATACCGGAGGCGTAGTACGAAACCGTTTTAAGACCCGAACAAATAACACCGCGTCATTTTATGTTTGTTAGAATAGGACGCGGCATTCGGATTCGTTCAGATTTCCGAGTGCTAGTTTTTTTTTACATTCGACCGCGAACTCGTTTACTGAGATTTTATATGGGATTTATACATGCAACTGTGAGCATCGCTAGGTGGCGCCGTACAAACCCCTTATAAAATCTTTGTAAACGCGTTCACGGTCAAACGTCAAATAAAAACTCTGCACTCGGATGAGTCTCATAACGATGAGTAGGTCTCCTGGCTCTATCGAGATCCGAGGTACGAAATTCGTGGGCCAGGTAAAATAATATACATTAAATGTTTAATACTTTATTTTCAATGTGCTCACTACTTGTCATTATGCAATCAAATATTAATTATTTGGATTAAAATTTTCAAGTATTAATAAACAACTCAAACAAAATGATGTTTCATTACCGTCTTACTCGCTTACTCACAAAAATACTCAAACAGTGTTTGACGAATTAAGATTCGCAGAACGAAAATGTCACACGACAAAAAAGAACAGCGAATCTTGATTAGTTAAGCACTGTTTAAATATTTTTATGAGTGAGGGGGTTAGTACTAAACATAATTTTTATAGATAAGATTGAGCTTCTTTTATAACATTCAAGTTATTCGTATTCTTATATCGAATCGTCTCCGATCGCCCCACTGAAGACTAAATTGATAGCAGCATTAACATCACCTGTAAGAAAGCGTAGTTGTAATTTGGAAAATGTGATTGGCTCACTAGCGCCCGTGCTTGTGTCGTGATACACCGTACACGAGAATAGTTTTTCAAGCTAAAAGGTCGTAATAGTAATATTGCAAAGGAATTGTTATACATTCGTTTTAGTACATTTTGTTTAGAAATCGAATAGATTTGATGAAGTTTTTTAGATTTGTAATTAATCACTTTTACTTCGTCAATGTCAATACCACACAAAAACACGCCAAGCAATTTTCGTAAACGATAATCGCTTGTCACTTGTCTAGGGGGCTGACCCCCTAGACAAGCTGCCTCTTGTATCCCGGGTATTATACTCAGTTCTTATATATTTTCTGGCGTTTTAATTGGTTTACGTCAAAAACAAAAAAATTAACCCCAAAGATAATACCCTATTGAAAAAAAAAAACTATACAAAAAATTCAGGTACATAAAAACCTATTTGCTCCATGCTAAACATTGTATTACATAAACATTAAACAAATCCCTATCAGACTACTTGCCCGTCCACAAGATAGATGAGTCATCAGTCAGACCCATCTCCTGCATGTGTCGGAGTAACACCGCGGGGTTTAGCTAGCTACTGTAGCCTGTACCTCCACATATGATGAGCGCGCGCACGTTGAGGGCGACATCAGTCAGGCCCATCTCCTGCATGTGTCGGAGTAACACCGCGGGGTTTAGCTAGCTACTGGAGTCTGTACCTCCACATATGATGAGCGCGCGCACGTTGAGGGCGACATCAGTCAGGCCCATCTCCTGCATGTGTCGGAGCTGCGTGGTGTAGTCCTCTTCATTGGCAGCGGGGCTCTGAGATGAGGACGCTGAAATTTGCCATTTTCATTATATTTCAATTAAAATATCAATACAGTATTTGACTGACCTATCTTTGAGATCACTACCTAGACGTGTGACCCTACAAGCCATATCGAATTCTGCGGGTAGCTGGGTAATAAACTCGGTGAAGCAAGCGATGTTTCACGACTATTTAATGTAAGGCCTTGGTATTTCTCCAATCAAGTCCTATATTAATTTAAATTATATATAAATTTTAGAAAAAAAAAATCTTACCATTATACATATTTTATAAGTACTTCTATTTGAACAATCAGGTCTTTGACCTCGCCAACATCCCTATTATAGATTGTATTCAACTCAGTTGTGCGTGCGCCTGTGAATACACAACTTTCATGCATGTGGCAGTGACGCTGCAGGCGTGGTCCAAAGACAAAGGAGCGAAAAAAGTTTACCCACACATAGGTCCGCGCTCACAACTGAGTTGAACTATCTGTATACTGACCGTTTGCGCTCTGTTCCATAGGCGCGGGCGCCTGGCTGAGCGCGGCGCTGATCGCTTCGCTGAACATCTCCGGCGTGATGGCTGCGCGAGCGCCGCTCCCTGAACTACTTGCGCCTGGAATATTGTTCATTTGGCCTTTAGTTCACCGCAGGCCGTCATCGTCAACGAGGTTACTTATAAAATGTCACCTTATTTATGATCTAGATTCTAGGCTATAGGTTTCATGTTCTAGGGACATTGATCTAGAAATAATCTTATAATCTCATTGATGGCGACGGTGGACAAACGGCCTTAGATCTACTATAACTTATGTCCACTCTGCCAGTGTAAGTTGAATAAAGAATTTAAAATATTATGCTGCGTAATGCCTCTAGGAATAATAAAATACAGCAGTTTATGCATCGAACACGGAGCTAATAATAATGGAGATCACATTTGAGGCGTGATAATTTGCGGAGTCCTCACTCCGGGTGGACGGTGGTCAGCAGCGCCCATTTTTAAAAACTACATCAAAACGATTTGCTTATGCCGAAGTTTATGTTATAACCAAATTCAGCTACAGCTTCCTCCATTGAATTGGAAATTCAATTCCAACAATATCACGTTATATAGTTGTACCATGGTACTCTTATATTGTTCGTAACCTTCAGAGGTAAAACCACTGAACGGAGTGTACCTGCGGCGGCGGGCGTCATGGGAGTGGAGGGAGACGCGGCAGTTGGTGTCTGCAGCACCTCCGAGCCCTGCACGTTAGACGATATCGCTGCTTCCGTCGCTGCCTGCAAGTTGCAACACAATGATACATATAGTCTGGCTACTATAAGTTGCAATCTTGAAAAAACCTTCCAAATTCAAAAATTCTATAGTATCATACAATTGTAGTGGCAAAAAATATATTGATTATCAAATCATGAGACCCAAAAACGAGTATTTCAATAAATTTTTTGTAAAAGTAAAGTTTATAAATTAAGATTTTTAGCAATATTTACACAGGATGTGAACTCTTTGTCCATATGATCAAATATGAGGATGCCCCGTTGTTGGGGCGAAACGCGGGTCGAGGTTCTCAACCCGTATTTTTACTTACAGTTTGAGGTTAATTTCGCGCAATATTGCTAAAAATCTTAATTTTTTAAACAGAAAGCTATGGATTTCCGCAAAGTAACGCCTGATTCTATTAATTAAAAAGTAAAGTGTAGGTAATGCTTATTGAGATTCATCGGACAAAGTGTTGTTAATCAAATATAAAGTATGTACTTCGAAGTATAATTCGTTTGCTATAATCAATATCAGACTTTGAATAGTGAATACCCTATGGATGAATAAAATCTGTTTCTTATAATATCCATATTTTATAGTATTTTCATACATCTATTTTATAAAATATCATTTATTTAGATACATAACTAGTCATGTCACAAAAGACCAAAACATCATAAACTCATGATCATATATTAAAAAAAATCATGAAATCCAATTGTAGTGCAACTTCAACTTAAAGCAAAAGCGTCGGAATAATGTTGCTAGTAAAAATAAATGCTAGGTTCAACTTATAGTAGCTAGACTATAAATGTCATCAATATTATAATAATCAATATTGCGAAAGTTTCTTTGGATGGTTGTACTTCAATCATGCGAAAATTGGTGAATGGATTTTAATGAAATATTTCATACAGATAGGGTATACCCTATCTCTGTACCAAATTTCACCCCCCTCACCCTCTTCCTAGTCCTCAGATAACCCACCCCAGGGAATACGATGCTAACTCTGAAGGCTAATTTAGATTGATTCAGTAACTGACGTCAGTCGACTGGCGAGTCAGTGCGAACCAGGTTTGCAGTTACTGTACTGTCACCTAAACTAGGACTGACGTCATTTATTACTGTCTTAATGTAAATCAGCCCTAACATTGGCGCTAGACAACAATAAAATCAGACTGCACTTATGCAGGGAACATGTGTGTAATCACCCTGATTATGTGTAATTACCCTCCTCCTGTGTTATCACCCTGCTTATGTGTAATCACCCTGCTCGTATGTAATTACCTTGCTGTGTGTAATCACCCTGCTTGTGTGTAATCACCCTGCTCGTGTGTAATTACCCTGCTGTGTATTATCACCATACACATGTATTATCACCATGTTGTCGGCCTGCTCGTGTACACTCACCCTGAGTGCGGCAGCGAGCAGCTCTTGCGTGATGGTGTTGCGTGCCTCCCCCTCCTCACCCTCACCCTCCTCCTCGTCTCCGTCCTCGTCTTCGGACAGGGCCTCTAGGGAGTAAGCGAAGCCAGATGTTGGGGCTACAATGCAAAGTAAACTTTATTAGGTCTGATTATAGAAAAGATTGTAGGACCACCTCACGGTAATATCGCAATAGACAGAATGACTTAGAACAGTTTTCAAAACAGATTGATTTGACAGCATTACCAAAAGCTTAGACAGTAGGCTCTGAGCCTTGTTGGAGTTGTCAAAGTCGTACCCGCGCCGAGGGTTGCGACCACAACACACACAGGTGATTGGTGGGGTAGTCATCAAAAAGTATGGCTTTGGTTTGTTTGAAAATCTTTAAAAAATACCAACTTTTTTCCAGCACTACAAGCTCTCTCATTATTTTTCATGAGACTATTGAGTGCTTAACCTTGTTATTCTTATACACATCATGTGGTGGTTTAAATGGCCTTTCCAATTTTTTTGACTTGGGTCTGTAGTCTATTATGTAAGTTTAAGCAGACTGAGATTAAACTAACAATAGCTTTTATTATTAACTAGGTATATTACCATTGTCTGTGGTGCCACTGTTTGAGCGCAATCTCACAAGCCGTAACAACAGTCGGAGAGCATTTGGCAAGTCGGGATATGCCTCTGCCCCCCGTCGCATGGTCTGTACATTAGCACCCAGAGCTGCTAGCAATTCCACTTCATGCAGTATTGAAGAAGTCATACAGTCATCCGCCAGAGACGGTATTTGTTCTATAATTTCTGCCATGGCAGATTCGTCATTTAATAACTACAAAGTAAAGATTTTAATATAAATGAATGTTACATATTTGGTAACACCAGAAAGCTATCAAACCTATGCTCCTGAATCTCATTCAATTCCCAGTAAAGTTATATTTGCAAGTGATACATGGTGACGAGTGGGTGAACTAAATGAAACCTTTTAAAAATAATATAATACATATTAGCAATAATAACAAAACCTGAAAGATACCCGAGTAGACAGATATAAAAACATTAGGTTTTTATAGGTATTAGGTATAACAAAATACTACCAAGAGGCAGCCCTTTTTCAAACACAGGACACAGGAGTGCACATACAGTATAAATTATACCTTTCCTGTGGTTCAGGTGTCATTGTTTTCATATTGCTAGTCAAAGCACAAATAATACCAAATTAACTTGAATGAACCTGCATAGCTCTCGTCCAACCAGGTGCATTTGGTGTGCATCCTAAGGTCCGTAGCTCAGAGTTCAGTTGCTGCAGCTGGGCATCTGTATATGTGGGAGGTGGAGGGGGTGGATTTGGTAACTTTTTCTTGAGAACATGTACCATTTCACCATTTTTGACACCACTATTGTTCAATGTATCATTGTCCTTTAATATCTTTCCATGATGCACTAGTTCTACAATGGTAAAACTTCTATAATGAACAGTTTCCAAACTATACGAACATTTTTTGATATTAAAATAGGCATCAACATAAAATATACCTATAAAAGGTATATTTTATGTTGAGTCATGCTACATGAACAATATTTGTTTGAAAGGTTATGTTGTGTTAAATTAGTAAAAGGTACTTAGCAAATGAGAATCGTGAAATTCCATGCATATTTATTTAATTTTACGTCTAAAGAAACTTACCTAAAGAGGAAGCTGGAAGATTCGCCTTTCTTTCGGCCTCATTTTTTAAATTTAAGACACTATTTTCGAGTGAAAAATTTTCAAGTTTATGTCTTTCTATCGGTCCAGGCTTTACTTTGATTCCAAGGAATAAAAACTGCTGATTTTCCATAGTTAACCTATTGAATTCCCTTGGTAAAGTCTAAAACAAAAACGAAGAAAACATTTATTTGATAAATTGGCTACATATTTAAATCGTAACATAAACAACTTTCAACGTATAGACATATCTTATGAACAGGTATCATTGATAGCGTAAAATTTTTATTTAAATTTCTAATATTACGAAATAAGAAAAAAACAAACAATACATAGGTACCTAGACAATTATTTTGTTTTCAAAAAACTCGGATTAATCAAAAAATAACATGTCAAAAAATTTAAACCATAGACTATGTTACCTTATCATCATTTTTTATGGCACTACGGCTATATATAATATAACCATGGCCAATGTCGAGTAATCAATTTTCTTGATCCAATAATTTTAGCAACGCTACAATATTTCGTCAAGTCTAAAATCTAGTCAAAGTCAAGATAAATCGTCAGTGCAGTCAAAGCGTCAGGCCAGTCGATTTATTAAAGTGGTAGACACTTTACTAAAATTTCCAATGGAGTTTTGGAGAGATACATAAAATAGTATCCTTTACTAGTCTGTAGCTACTATGTATTGTGGGGTCATCTGTGCCTTGCGATTTGCGAACGCCTATTTTCGATTGCCGGCAACATCGCAAATAAGGAACGAAATCGCTTGGGTCTTAGAATTTAGCAGATTAGACACATTGTTATTTTTAAAAAGGTTGGATATTAAAACCTGGGAACTATAAACTTTATAACTTATTAATGAACTAAACTGAATAAATATCTTTTATAATACTTTGATTTAGTAGTAAAACTATTTCATTATTTAATGGGTTTGTATTGCGGTATAGCGCTTGGGATCAAGCTATACCATAATATTATGCATAATATTGACGTCTTGTAGAAATCAATATTTGTGCGAAGTTACAATACGATTAGGTATACGGCTTCTTGTGTATGATCAGTAAGGCAGAACAAAATAGACTTAAAAACATTGAAAACATTTTAAGATTAAGATAAGATTAAAGAGTCTATTTTGTTTCGCATTAAATGCCAAAATATTATGTAATTGCTAGCAGTATTGACTCTATAGATATAACTCTATCACTAAGAATGACAAACTTAACGAATATATAACAAAAACTTAACATTAACATTGACAAGTAATGACTAGTAAGTAGTAAAAGGGAGTTTTGGCGGGGATTTCAGAGAGTGACGTTGTGAGTTTTGTATTTTTTGTTAAATTTGTGTTATTTCGGTTT
>JAOTAV010030371.1:0-20261 GCA_026546445.1 Cyclargus thomasi
AATGCATTTTCAATCTTACGCCATGAACTGAAGGTGCATTTTAGATATCAATGTTGTAAATGGTCGTGTTTGACAAAGCGTTTGCGACCTTGATGCGTTCCAAATTGCACCCTCAGTTAATGGCGTAAGATTGAATTAATAGTGCATCTTAGATATTAATGTTGTAAATGGTCTCCATGGAGTATAGCTATTTTCAATCTTCTGCCATGAACTGAGGGTGCAATTTGAATTGCATCAAATGCGTTCTCTACTTGAAGGTTTCATCGGTCTGGAACTTCAGCTAGCAATAATACAATGTTGTATTGTGCGTGGCAGAAAGTTAGCAAAACAGCGCAGAAGCCTCTCTACAAGATGATGAGTGGCCAAATGCTTTCAATCCGCCTCTTCTTACACCACTTCCGTTTCCGACCCAGCTCCCGCGTTACTCACCGTATATTTACGTAAATAAAATCCGAAAAGTAAACCACATTTCACTAAATCAAATTGTGAATAATAAAAATAACTATTCCCCTACTGGGGTTATCAAATAAGTGGAATTCGATAAGGCTCGCGGATTCCCGTGGGGGTTTGCTCGGGGTTAAAGGGGGGAGGAGTTAAGAGATTCTTGGTAACTTGTATCTCTTGTCACGTTATGCTTGTTAATATTTGTCATCCTTTATTTTATTTTCGTTTGTATTTCTGTATTTAAAGAATGATAACAACACAGGAATGGAATGGTTTAAAATTTTGACTCTAAGAGACACAAATTCATTTTGGACACTTACTTTTTACTTGCTTGTAGTGAAAACAACCCTTGGAAGTATATGTTGCACATCTCAGATAATTGAAGACATAAGTGGAAGCAGATAACATTTAAAAAAACTGCCAGAATATTGCGTTAATGGCCATAATTGCATAATATAGGGCCAAAAAAATGATTTGAGATTTAAAAAATAATGTAGATTTGATGTATGGCTAGCTAGGTAATATAATAGCTAATTTATGAGATTTTTTGGAATTTTAGAAAAAAAATTTAGTATTTACTCGAAAGTTGTAACATATTAGTTATCCACTTCTTTCTTCAATTGCGAAATAGTACAACTCAAACTTTCTCAGTTAGTGTACAGAACTGTAGTCGCTAATAGCATTTACTTAGTGGCAACATTTGACACATGTTTCAGCGACGAGTATGTGTCGCCGACATATTTCTATCCACATAAGACGCCGACTTATGCCACCGACACGCATCGGCGACTGTACTGACTAATTTGATCGGGCACAAGCTAAAGGTACACGTCAAGTTCAAAATAAAATTTGATTCCAGGTTGACGATCAGCATCATTGATGCGCATTTCCCCACAACATTATAATAAATAACATTTGAACATAACACTCAGTCATTTGAATTCTGAGGTAATATTCAGGTAATGTTATGGAAATGAGTGCAATATAATGCAGCTTACAATGTATTATTATGACAATGACTGGGCGATATGATACCTTGTGGCAAGTGGGACAATAGACAGAAATATTAATGACAGAAATTCAAGAATACGCTTCTAATGTCTTGTTTACACTTATTAGATAGATAAGTAGGTAACTAAATTTTAAGTGACTTAATTTTAGGTGTATGGTCCAAGCGTATTTAAGTAGTTAAACTTTTTAGTTGACTTAAGATGGACGATCGACAACGTATCGAAGTCGTAAATTCTGCCACTAAATTGTTTATTGATGAGGTTTCGGAGGAATAAATTATTTAAATACCTACTACAATAACCTACTAAAAGGAGCACGGCGTAAAACTGTAGCGGAATACGTCAATACTATTGTGAATTTAACTAAATTGTGCTGACATGTACCTGTCTAAATGTGTCAAGTGACAAGCCCTGCTTACCAACTTAACAGAAAAATAGAAAAATTTCTTATTATCTGGATAAATAGTTACTAAATTTTAACTTGCAACTTGCGACTAAATGTTGTGTTTACATCCAAATAAATTTATACGTGTAAATTATTACGTATAAACAAGACAATAGCTATTTTGAGCAATGGATTGTTTGATAAGTCAAATTTCGTTTGTCCCCTGTGAATAAATATCTAGTGGATAAAGCAATAAAAATAAATTCAGTACAAAAAACATAGAGATAAACAACTTCTGGCTGTAACATGACTAAAAAAATACAAGAGTATTCTCGAGAATTCGCTCGCCTTAAAAAGAATTTCCATATAAAGTTTCATGTCCTATTTTATCCTCTTACTTTCGGTAAGTTGCGACGTTTAACGCCACTCACCAATTATGTAATAGAAACAAAAAAAAAAGAACTTTGTCCAGTACATAATTATACAATTATGGCGAATCTACAATTTTACTGTTAAATATAAGGTTTCACACCTGTGACACGCGATAGTAATTATTGTTAGCTATTAGCTTGGCTATTTCGAACGTGGGGACGATTTTATTTTATTATTTATTGCTGTGTGGCACAAGTTTTTCTTAAGAGTGAACTTAGAAACAAATATTTTCTGGACCAGAGCCTCTAGCCCCAACATTTTGTTACAATAAAATTGCATGAAATTAATGAATGAAAAAAATTAAAATGTCTTGAGTCGAATGTTGATAATGAATGAAAATAATGAATACATTATTTGGATAAATATTCGATCGGATAATCTTTAAAGAAGCGATAGATAAATGTGGTTAGTATAGAATAATTAAAAAATTCATAGTTAATGTAGCAAATTAAAACTCAAACTTCGGGTAACATGCCTCTATCTCACATATTATAGAGTTGTGGTGGTACCCACATTAAGCGTAATAATCCTGCATCGCGCTATCGAAGCTTTCGAATCACGTCGGTATATATCGACGGTTAAGAACCAAACACTGCTATCTACAAAACCTCAATTTTACAGGAGAGGAAAAAACTTATTATAAATTAATTATTATATGTAGTTATGGATTATTTATACACTCAATATTCTTATAAAATACTACACTTTATTACTGGTCACCACATTTTTTATTAGAAACTAGTTGACCCCGCAGACGTTGTCCTGCCGAGCTATTTTGTAAATCTAAACCATTCTCAGATCCCCTTGAACACCACAAAAAAATTCATCAAAATCGGTCCAATCGTTTAAGAGAAGTTCAGTGACATACACGCTCACAGAAGAATTATATATATTAAGATAAATCAATTTAATAATTCTTGACAAAGTTTTAAATAGGCGATTACTATTAAATTTTTACATAGTAAAAGTATATTGTAAAGAATATTGTTTGATGGTATGTACGTGCCTTAGGTATATATATAGGATCGTAGCATCGTACATACTATATTTTCGCTATGATTGTAATGCTCATATTTTCATCAAATAGCTTGTATCTATGCAAGTGATTAGCCTTATCACAAATTTTTAAAATACAGTAGACCGTCGCGTGAATGCAGATCTTTCAGAATCGAACCGCTCGGTTCTGACAGAACTAATATGACGGCATATGAAATGTCATGGAACACCGGGCCGAATCGTCCGATTTGTCCGAATTGTTCGCTGTCAAATCCAAACAGGAATTGACTTCCATTCCTTTGGCGCTGATAGATGATTTTGCATGCACAGTGCACCATTACAAACCAGGCGGTCGCATACACACAATATTGAACATTTTTGTATAAAGTGTAAAAACCAGTACCGATATAAAACAGTTTATCTATTTACCTCCCTCCTTATTAATAAAAAAATTTAAAAACACTGTTTAGCTAATCAGGATTTGCTGTCCTTCTCTGTCGTGTGACGTTTTCAATATCCTAGAAAAGGACTGCGAATCTTGATTAGATAAACATGAAGAAACATGCTTCGGCACGAATGGGTCGGCTCGGCCGGAGTGATACCACGGGCTCACAAAAAACTGGCGTTGAAACGGCGTTGTGCTGTGTTTCGTTCAGTGAGTGAGTTTACCGGTGGCCCAACTTCCCTAATCCCTCATCCCTATTCACTAATAAAGGCCGGCAACTCGCGACTCTTCGGATGTGACGAGTGTCCATGGGCGACGGCAGTTGCTATCCATCAGGTAACCCGTCTGCTCGCTTGCCCCCTAAATATCTTTAAAAAAATATATAACCACTGAACTCACCCTCCTGTGGTCCAGCTGGGAGTTGTGTACGAGCGCGGGCGCCATGTTGGGGAACAGCGTCACCATCACGCCGATATCTCGCACCTCCACCACCTGGGTAATGACATCACATAATCGTTTCTATCTAACATACAGTATTTTAGTGCTCGATCCAGTTATTTTACCGCTGCGGGCAAAATAATACGGAATATGAGTATGTATGTAATATAATATATATAAAATTATTGAATGCAAATTATTATGATAGTGAACTAAAATTATACAGAATGATAAATAAAAATCTCAGATTTCTGTTGAGAAATTAGTAAGATATTAGCGATTTAAGTTTTCTACTCTTCTTTCTCTCAAACCGTAATTTAGTAGGAACTTTGTATGCAGTTTATAGACTTTGACGTCACACTGACTACTTTAAAGGTATTATAACTTTGTTATTTTTAATTTTATAAAAAAAGTAATTGGACTACATCGTTTTTCAGTAATGATAGATTCTTCTAATACACGAACAAAGGATTAAAAATCACGCATATTCCCTATTGAAGCCATTTATCCATGTATTAGTCCATAGTTACTGACATTTTAAACTATAAAAAGCCGCTCCTCACTTTTACTGCCCTAAGGAGTTGTTTTACCGCATACATTACAGCAAAGACAAACAAAATATTATACACTGATTGCTAGTGAGAGATGAGGTGCCTGCTAACCTACATAGCTACCCTAGATAGGTTAGAAAACCTGTGGTTAGGTTAAGTTTATTTTTATTAATTTATTTTTTCATTTTTCCATTCCTTGTACACTTTCACTTGTGTGTGTCGTACCTTAGCGGTGTATATAGCGCCGAACTCCAGGTCGGGCGCGCGGTCTGCTTCCAGCGTGGCGGCGATGCGGGCGCGCGCCTCGTCCATGGCGGCCTGAGACGGCGCGAACACGCTGTAACGCGTCTCGTCTATTGGCGTTATCTGTTAAACAAATCGGTGTAAAAGAATTAGCAAAACTAGCTTAGCTCATGGCTTCGCTCACGTGGAAATGGGATATCGGTAAAAATAATATTTTTCTGGAAATATGAAGTAATTTCAAGATCAAAAGTAGCAGCATAAGTTACTCTAAATACTTTTTACTAAGTCTATTCCAAAAATCAAGTCGATTGGTTACATAATTACTGCGTTAAGGATGGGCAAACAAACAAACACACTTTCCTAAATGTAACATTAGTGAAGACAATAAGAATATACAAATGATTAAAAAATTAGGGAAAAAAGAAGAAGAAGAAAAAAGTTACAATAGTGGTTGATTAGATTTAGAGCCAGTTACAAATCTTCACAAGTAAATAACATATTTAAATGGAATAAAGCTCACTTAAAAGTTAAAACTAATGATTCTAAAGTTATACAATAACAATAAATATTTTATATAAAAGTAGGTCACTGAAATAAAGTGACCTAAAGCAGGACAGGGTTTAGGTCACTTTATTCAGTGTTACGTTACCTAAAAATCTGCTGACTTCCCAAGAGGTTAGAACGCTGCTGCCTATAACGGATATTATAAACTTAGACTTGCTCTTGGATAAAGGCTCACTTGGTACGAAGGCACGTTGTATTTCGCTCCTGCTGCGACTACCATTGTATGCTTTTATACTGACCTGTACTCCAGTCTCCACATAGAGTCTCTTGAGATTGATCCCCCCCACCCCAAGCAGCTTGGCCCGCTTGTGAACCTCCACTTCCATCTCCTCCATCACTGGCATGTTCTCTTTCCGTCCTTGTCTGGTGAACAAAATAGCAGCTTGAGTAAAGTACTTTATCCCTGTATTCTAGTGCTGCGTCGCGTGATACGGTTAAACCTTTGTAATGTTATACAAATAAAAGAGATATGTAGAAAAACTCAAATATGAATTTGCTGTGGGAAAGCTATGCTTCGGCACGAATGGGCCGGCTCGAACGGAGTGATACCACGGCCTCACAGAAAACTGGCGTGGAACGGCGTTGTGCTGAGATTCGTTTAATAAGTGAGTTTACCGCTGGACCAACTTCCCTAATCCCCTATCCCCTCATAAAGGCCGGCAACGCACTAGCGACTCTTCGGATGTCGCAAATGTCTGTGTGGGGATGGCAGTTGCTTTCCATCAGATAACCCATCTGCTCGCTTGCCCCCTGAATATCATAAAATAAACATACAAAAATTTTAGCGGTGACGTAACGTCGCATGCTATTATCATTAAGCTAATCTCAAAACCCACCTCGGTTTATCTAAGCACTTGTTCATAATATCAATGATCTTGCTCTTGCCGTCGCAGGCTTTCTGTACGGATTCCATGACGATCTTCAGCGGTAGGCCGGGCAGTTTCACATCAGCTTGTAGCGCCGTAATGCCCTTCTTGGTGCCCGCTACTTTGAAGTCCATGTCACCCATGTAGTCCTCTATACCCTGAAATTAATGTTTTATTTGTTTATAACCGTGATTGTGTAATTGAGGAGAAATTAGACAAATTATGAAATTTATTCCGTCGCTAAGAAATTACTGAATTTTGGTAATCATCAATTCAGTTTTTATTCACAGTAATCAGTAATCACCTGAAGTGGTTTTGGATAATCTATGCGGTAGAATACCTCTGCCAACAACAAAGTCACAACACAACACTGTTGTCAATAGCGGATTCAGTGTTATCAACTCGCAAAAATATTTATACCTAAACCTAAGTCAAAACCCCCTAAAATTAGCTATTTTTTTAAAAAAAACCTCTAAAATTTTATTCTAATAAAAGTACTCGAAAATAGAAATAAAATGCCAAAAAAATCAGATTACATCATTAGTACTAGTAGTATTGATGTCATATGACGCTGATTATAATTTATGCATGATTTTTAACACTAAATCATTCATGAATACTGATACTTATCATTTACCAACTCCAATGGGATAGGTATTTCAATTATTACAATATAAATTAAAATTGAATTTCCTGGAGTATGTTGGTAAGAAAAGCCCTAATTATTTGTAACCCCCAAAAAATCACTACTCGTTTATTTTTTCCTTAAATTTGGGGGGAAAACCCATAAGTTGGTAATGCTGTGCTGATTGTATATAAAGGCATTTTTTGACAGAAGGTTAATGACCGCCAGCATCTAGATTGCTTTGCATTAAAACAATTATGGACAATAATGGTGGTCAATCGGCAATAATGGTGTGACATAATAAAAAACTCTACTTTTTGAGAAATGGAAATTTTGTATTTAAAATTTTAATTGCGGTTTTTCTGTCATACACGTCAGATTGTCAGATTTCCCAAGAGTATGATTTATTGGACACCATTCATGCCGATGGACGAAATGACTTCGGCATAAAATAAACAAACAAACTCACTAACAAATCAGTGAGTATCCTGTAGTCAGCTATGTGTCCTGTGTCGTCTGTCCGAGAGACCAGCCCTATGGCGACGCCGGCGGCGGGCGCGGCCACCTCCACCCCCGCGTCCATCAGCGCGAGCGAGCCACCGCACACTGACGCCATCGAGCTAGACCCTGAGGAGTAATGATGAATATATATTTTTTAATTATACTTTACGAGGCAAACGTGCAGACGGGTTACCTGAAGGAATGCAATTGACGTCGCCCATGGACACTCGCGACATCCGAAGTCGCAGGTGCGGTAGCCTTTATGAGGGAATAGGCAATGGGAATAGGTATCCCTATACCTATTCCCATTGCCTATTGATTAGGGAAGTTGGGCCACCAGTAAACTCACTCATTGAACGAAACACAGCAAAACGCCTTTTCACGCCAGTATTCTGTGAGGCCCGTGATATGACTCCGGTCGAGCCGGCCCATTCGTGCCGAAGAAGCACGAATGGGCCATTTGTTTCTAACGACCACCAGTCGTTAGAAACAAAACAATTGTATAAACTATTTTATCAAGTAGAATTGGTTGAGTTTACATACTCCAACAGAATATTGGCTGTACACATCCTTGTATATCGCCCTCTATAAGGTTACCTGGCTACATATACTATACCCCCTAAATAAAGTATCCTAGTTGGGGAACACAAGATCCCTAAATAACATTTCATTTTTGCCGAAGATCTTTAGGCCGCACATTATCAGAAATTCTGATCAGAAAATTTTGGCGCGCTGTCAAACACCGTATAATAACCGACCAGAAATTTTTGATAGTATGCAGGGTCTGCAACAAAAAGTGAACAGAGTGCAATCCGGCGAAGCGTCCGAGATTTTCCGATCAGATATTCGGAAAATGTGCGACCAGACTAGCAGCTGTACACATCAATGTTTTTGTTATATATGATATTAACAGTACTGTAACTCCTTGATGGAGAAGATGAAATTTATGTTTTAAAGTTTTATTACTGTGAAATGTGTTTGTGTTTTTATCAGATTCCCTGTCCAATTATTTTCTTTCAATTTGCAACAACGATAGGTTATGTTAAGTATATAACACGGGTCTCACTGACCGTTGCTCTCCAGCACCTCCGCGGTGAGTCTGGTGGCGCAGCGCGGCGGGGGTATCAGTGGCAGCAGCGCCCGCTCCGCCAGCGCGCCGTGCCCCGCCTCCCGTCGCGACCCCGCCCGCCCCGTCTCACCCGTGGCGTACGATGGGAACTCGTAGTGCAGGAAGAAACTCTTCTCTTTTAGACCACTGGAAAAGAATTAGTGATTTTTAGTAACTAGAGGTCGCCCTGTGGGTCGAAATTCGACCATTAATGTTTCCCAATTTAATCACACACTTCAATTTGGCATAAAGGTCTCGTTACCAGGCCATTCAATTTTGTTAAAAAAAACCAGGGACTTTAACCATAAACAAAAGAGTATCGTGTTTTATTTATTAAAAATATGCAAAATAAAGCATATTTTAAAATGATATTGATACTCCACGCTCCTTCTCGATATCAACTATAACGGGGAGAAATTTCATGCTTTAACATCAACGCGTCTTACGTAAAAAGGGGTACAAAGTATTACGCTCGCGTATTAGTATAGGTGTGTCGAATATCTTTATTCCTTCATGCTCAAGCAATACTTTGCACAGGCAATGGCCAATGTTAGCTAACAGTAAATAATCTATAATGTCTGGAGCTCTACTCTCAAATGGCACATTAAAAAAAAGAGCCAACGAATGGTGCCATCCTACTCTAACAAGGCCAATTTATATTTGGCCGTATATGGTAGCGTTTTTTGACGCATGCGCTGTGAAATTTAATACTGCGCAGACTAAAATTTTTTGTGACGTTGTCATGACAACATGCGTGTAAGAGATTTTGCGCGCGCATGCACCCCTGCAAAAACGCTACCGAACCTGGCCTTTGTTTGAGTGTGTTTATAAGGATTTTATAACTAGTTCATATCAATAAGATCGAAAACAGAATCATTTATTCCTGACTAAATTTGAAGCTAATGTTTTCAGAATGTTTAGATGTTACCCTACTACCGGTTCGGGAACTAGCCGAAGCCGCGAGAAGAACCGGCGTAAGAAACTCGCAATTTTTTTATTCTAGATAATTCTTGGAGCCTGTTTTACCACTTCCATGTAGGCTATACACAATTTATCTGACGGATTCTCTAAGCTGCATTTGTCCATTAAGTTTTTTATAGCCTACACAGCACTTATCAGAAAGCGTTAAAACAGGCCCTTAACAATAATATTAATAACGGTGTTTAAACTACCTCGTAATCATAGTTAGTGGATCCAATTTCATGGCGCTCTCCAGCGAATCAAACGCCACAGTACACAACACCTGCGTCTGACCGCGTTGGAATAAGGCACTGCCATGTAAAGGTTCATATAACGACACCTGCAATTAAAAAAAATTTTAATATTTAGGGGGCAAGCGAGCAAATGGGTTACCTAATGGAAAGCAACTGCCTTCGCCAATAGACACTCGTGACATCCGAAGAGTCGCTAGAGTGTTGCCTGCCTTACAAGGGAATAGGGATAGAGGGATTAGGGAAGTTGGACCATCGTTAACTCACTTACTGAACGAAACACAGCACAATGCCGTTTCACGTTTTTTGTGAGGCTGTGGTATCAATCCGGTCGAACCATTCTTCGGCGCGAATGGGCCGCCATTCGTCCCGAAGCAAGGCTCTCCCACGGCAATTAGCATCTGTATTATGTATTTATACTGTTTAGGGGCCTTTTAAATGGTATGCCACAAAACTTTTGCAGTCTTACAAACAAAAGATTTAAGCAGTTGAGCAGCAGAGTTTGAGCAGTTGTTTTGAATTAATTGTGTACAGAAATTGTTTCTCATTGACTTATCTACAGGTGTTTATATTTATGGTAAGACTCTTGGTGTTAAGAACATCATACTATTATTATTCTTTTGCTCTCTATACTCTAGTTAAGACTAGCATGTTAATACTGACAAGTTGTTTTTGGAGTTTTCTTTAACAGTTATAATTAGCTATTTAAGAATTGGTATAGATTTGTACATTTTGTGCAATTGTTTGTGTCATAACATTGCACATCTCCAAATTACCTCACAAGTAATATTCCTTAAATCATCTAACTTCCTTCCATCACAGCGTGTGTCAGTTTCAAATATCATATCCCTGAAGATCTGTCGGAGATGGCTGTTAAAGCAGTCCTGTAGAAGGGTGACATCTGCCTCTGAGTCCCTCATCTGATTTAGTACAGTCTGTCGGAGGTCTGAAATAGCCACGTCGCGAGTTGTCTTGTCATGACTGTAGTCACTGTAATTCATTTTAACATTAGTATTAAAATTAGTGAAATGACTTAATACATACTATTTTTTTTTCTTTTAATTGCTTTTATAGCATTAGCTTTACAAGCTTGTTGCTAACAATAACATTTGTTCATCTTAGTTGTGATTTTTAAAATGTGCATAACAAACACAACCCTAATATTTTATTTGAAATAAAATTGTGATTAACCTCAATTTCAGCATTGCATACTCATCAAGAGTTTTACATACCTTAATATTTCTCTAATTTTCATAGTAGATAATGTTTTAATGGAATCTACAATACTTTGGTCCAAGGGTGGCAGGGTTTCATATTCTCTTTTTCTTTTTCCATGAGATTTTTGCAGTTTCTCAATGGATCTTACTATGTGTTGTGCTTCTTTAGTTCCTATTAAGAATTTCACCATTAACAAGAAACCATACACATTTCTGGTGAAAGATAGACTAAAAATGTTTTTCATATCATAATAACATGTTTTAAAACATTACATACTTCGGAAGATACATAGGTACATGTCACCCATGTCATTTAGTTAAATTATGTTAATTAAATGTTAAGTGCTTAAACAATATTATGTACTATAAGTATGCATAGGTAACATGACCAAATTACGATTTTCGGTTACTCTATAAATGATAATACCCACTTTACATGAAACATATGATTGTTTCAATTAGAAAATTTATCTACAATGAACAACATGGCTTGACTTACATTCATACCTAATTTGATGGCTTTCAGTAGATCCTGCTGCAGTATGTCATTGGCAAATCCCTCCAGCATCACCACCAGATTTCCAGTAGTTGCCGCTACTATAAGGTTCAGAGTTGACTTCTCTAGATCCTTCCTTGTTGGATTCATAACCAATTCATTGTCTAGGTAACCAATTCTGGATAAAGAAAATTGTTTATTAGGCAGATTTGTTTATAAAGAAGAAAACTCTTAGAAGAGATCTATCTGAGGCTTTATGGGACGGGGGTACTACTAAGACTCATATAACTGCTTTAAAAAAAAATAAGCTTAAGGCATACATTTTTTTTGTAAAGCATTAAGACTATTGCATGGATGCTCACAAACTGCCAACAACATTTATTTTTAAAAAGTTTCCATAGCACCCATAGATATAGTTAAAAAGGACAAACTGGGTTAGAAACTACAAAACTGAATAAATTAAAATTGAAAATGTACCTGACAGCTCCTACAGGTCCATTCCATGGTACATCAGACACCGCCAGGGCTGCACTTGCTGCATTTATTGCTATTGTCTCAGGAGGGTTTGTGCTATCAACCGCTAACATGTTACAGACTATTTGAGTATCGAAATTGTATCCATAAGGGAATAGCGGTCGTAATGACCGATCTATAAGTCGTGAAGTTAATATTTCTCGTTCAGTCGGCCCTGAAAGTAAGTGTAAAATTTTTAAAACATTCTATTTACAAATAAAGGTTATTCAATGTAGACAATAAACATACCTAATTCTTTTCGTAGATAATTAGTCGGTATTCTACCAGCTGCTGCAGCTTTCTGTCTGTAGTCAACAACTAAGGGAAGAAATGAGCTTGATGTTGATTTTGTTTTTGACACAACAGTAGAAAGAATACTGGTATTTCCAAGTGTCGCGACACAGGCACCATCGGAAAATCTTGCGTACCGTCCGGTTGAGAGTTTTAATGTTGAACTAAAAGAAATGGTTATTAAAATTTTTGTACCTTGGCCTCACCTCAGATAACCTCTAAAATATTTCCTCTTACCCGTTAGTGAAAGGTACATCTATTTCTCCTGTACCGCTACTTGATGAAAAGTATTTGTAGAGGCATTGATTTTTTACTTTGAGTCTAGAGAAAACACTTCTATTTTTATTTAACATCGTAAAATATTCCGGCAAAACTTATCATGAGTTTGTCTAGGTTCGAGGTAAAACTTGAGATATAAAATGTTTCTATTTCGCTTCAAATGTATATTTACTAAAACATCTCATTGAAATTATATAAAATAAAGCAATAAGTTTTAATAATACAAAATACTCATAAGTCTCATAACTTTAAACACAAGAAAATATTTGGACTTTTTTAATCTGTTATGTTGTGTCAATGGTTAAAAATTAAAATGACATATTTTTTTTTAAGAAACATCGTTTTTAAGCCAAGAAGAAAAATAAGAACCAAAAACAAATATGGTGTTAACTTGGTGTTAAACCGCTATTGTTGGGTCATGCAAGACTTGAAAAAGAGTCAAATAAAATTTAGAAAGTCAACTGTCGCGTCGTGAAATAATATTACTGACGTGACAAGACACAGGGTCTATCTACTGGCTTCTTAAAAAATATTTTTTACCCGACTGCAGCAGTAAATAAGATAATTCCCTAGACAAAGTTGTATTTTTTTTAAATTTAGTATTCGAAATGTTATCAACATCATTGTCAACATCACCACTACAGTACCTACTTATAGGAAATCGCTAAAAATGTCAGTTTTCTTTTTTTGGTCCATAATTCACTCACGAAAAATATTTTATTAATGACATTGACATGTTGGCAGTAAAAAAGGAAAAGAGGAATAGTTAGTGTTTTTATTTTGAATATTTGTTTTGATTTCTCTTATGTACGCTTTAAATCTTAGTATATATACCCTTTATTAGTGGCTTTAAATTGCATTAAATTGCTGATTGTGAATAAGTTTACAAACTAAATAATAAGAATAATGAGAAAAGTACAAGGCAATGATGCTTTTCAGAGGATTAACTTTTTGTATCAAGTGAGGTTTTTAAGTGTTATTTTACTTTTAAGCCACGACCTTCTGCGCTTATTATGAATTAAAATGATATTTGCTCTTCCAGATAAGCAAACAAGTAGTCGAGAAGAATCCAGCATTATCGTCATATTATGATAATTTAGTCATCAATATAGCCAAGAAAAGTGTCCTAAAAATGTATGAAATCACGTTTTGGAAGTACAACAAACATTAAATATATTATTTGATAGGTTAATAATATTGTTACATCTTGACTTTTATGTGTTTCAGTCATCCTGATATAAAAAGGCAAATATGTAAGAAATGCAGATGTATGCTTGTTAATAAAACGTCCTCCAAAATGAAACTTAAAACGAAGAATAAGCAGAAATATATGTCACTGAAATGTGCAGTGTGCGGTTATGAAAGAAGATTTCCAGCTCATAAAGAAAAAGACCATAGAGTGTGGCTGGAAAAACCTGAATCTGTTGTTGAGGTTATCACATAATTTATTAATAAATTATTCTATTACCTGTGTATTTTGATTAAAAATTTTTAAAAAAAAGTATTGCTTATTTTTTTATGAAATTAGGGGCCAGTTTTAAGTTAATCAGTGGGAAGTCACTTAAGCTAAAAATAAAACTGAATAATGAATATAGTTAAACTCTAGGGCCATTGTAAGCCTTACCAAGAAACAGCCTGGTGCTTTATATGGCGTGCAACACCCCATTTTACCCACCACTCCAGGTGGTTGTCCATCGCTGAGGCTGCTACCGGTTTAACTTATGGGGCTAAATAATGGGCAAAAAATAATAAAAGATAGGCTTTGCCAGCATTGTGCTTTTTTCCCAATTATTTTTAATTATTATTACAAAACTACTGGGAAGATCTTGATAACTTATGGCTTAATAGGGAATATGTATGGTTTTTTATTATTTAATTAAATAAATCTTATGTTATTGAAAAACGATGTAGTCAAATCAATTTTTTGATAAAATTGAAAACAACAAAGTTACAAGCCTTTAAAGTAGTCAGTTAGAATGGGAGATCCAATATTAATTGTGACATCAAATTCCATAAGCTGCATGCAAAGTTCATACTAAATTACATTTTAAGAGAAAGAGATGGGTAGAAAACCTACATTGCTCATATGTTACTTATTTCTCAACAGAATTCACATTTTTTTTGTGATTCTGTGTATCTTTAGGCCCACTATCATAATAATTTGCATTCAATAAATTTTGTTTTTCACGTATATTTCCTATTAAAGCCTGATAAGGGTTTTTATATGCAAGTTGTTATACATAGGTCTCTAAATCAGGCTGTTACAATGTGTTTGGACTTATGAAGTAGTTACTCCAGCAGGATTTTCAATATCTTGAAGATGTATCAAGCTACAAATGAATTTTTGTGATCCAATTATAGTCAAAAACACATAAACTTTCTGCATATATTTTTTTAATATGCCTTAGAAATTAAAAAAATCCTTGGGGTAACGTTTGGTTTTCAGAGTTTTACGCGAAAACTACACGTCTAGTGATGAAAACTATGGCTTAGTTATAGAAGCCAGTGGCTTAATTATGGGTGAGTAAAAAGTTTAAAAATTCGGCAATGAAGTAACGCATAACGCTAAGTTTAGTCCTTTAAGCACGTATAGGAGTGGGCATACCGTGACGGAGCGGAGCGCATTGCATTTTCATATAAATTTTACGACTGAGTGCGTTTTCAGTATGAAAAATGCTCTGCGTCCCGCCCCGTCAATTCGCCCTTATATCAGCACTACGTGGGCTGTACGCAAAACTAGATAATGAATATTGGAACTAAGTCGTGTTTTTCGGTTTGTCTTTTGTGCTACTGCCGTAGACGCATGTCTACTAATATATAGTTCGGCCAACATTTTAAGTCCGGAAATTGCTCATTTAAGAACAAAATTGGTGTATATTATATAAATGCAGATGCATCACAGAAAAATACGCCATTTTTCGGTCGGAAACGGCGTCGGCTGTATTTCGTTCAGTGATTGCGTTTATCGGTGGCCTTAAACCTATTCCCTATTACCTCATAAAGGCCGTTGTGTTGCGACTCTTCGGATGTCGCGAGTGTCCAGTTGTTTTCCATCAGATAGCCCGTCTGCGCCCTTGCCCCCTAAATGTCATTAAAAATGCAGGTCATCCTAATAGTAAACCTACAAAATCGATGTTTATTTTAGTAGGTACCAGTAGGTACATGTCGAGTTTATGATCTCATTATTTTTAAGCAGCCCCGATAAAATATATATTTGCGTATCGCATTTCGCTTCCGTAGTAAAATACACAACAGTAATAAATTGTATCGAAAATAAATTCTCCCGAGATGTAAAGTTTTATCGGCTCAATTTTTTATCGACGCGAAAATCAAATGAAACCACATTCTGCCGACATGTAACTGCGTACAATTGAAATGAAACGAATTTTATACGCCGCTATATTTTTATTAATTTATTTAAGCATTGTACAGTCTCTACATGTTAAGAAATATAAAAACAGGGCCCTTGAGAGGCGAAGAGGTCTTTTTGATGGGTTTAAAAATGGTGTCCGGACTAGTCAGGTAAAATTCTAAGTTTCACTCGATGTTTCACAACTGTAGTTTTATTCTAGAAAAATTTAAAAAATAATTAAAGTAATTAAACTTCTAGTTCTATAAATGGCAAAACGGCGAATCGATTCGTCGACGAGGTGATAACAAAGACTCTAGCAGTGTAGAAAAGATGAAATACCAAGACGAATTTAGAGAGCTCCATGAGCAGAAGAAGAAAGAAGCATTTGATGCTGCGGCTGTGGAATCCGATGAGGTCAACATGGTGGCTGCCAGTAAGTTTGTCCTCGATCAAGTTAGAATATTTTATTTATCATATAAAAATAAGTCGGGTTTTCTTCCTGACGAACTTCCTTCAAAACTCACGAACCGATTTCGACAGTTTTACATTTGTTGAAAGTACTCGGGCTCCATTAGGTGTATAGCGAAGAGAATTCCGAAAAAAAATTAGGAGAAATGCAGGAAAACAAAGAAAATCATTTTACATATACAGCGCCATCTCTGATACCTGGAATGCACTACAACGGCACTTGACAACTACTCATTGTACTCAGCTCAATTAATTTCTTATATTAGAGTTTAAAAAGTTTATTGCGGGTTCAGTTAAGAGATCACTATGTGTGATAAGCTTTTTATTATAGAAAATAACAATTCTCATCTTTGTTACCACACGGACGGAGTCGCGGGCAACAGCAAGTTATTTATAAAAAAAATTTGAATACCAAAATTACATGCGTCGTATTTGAATATTTAGAATTTTTTTACTGACTACCAGCCTAACAGAAAACTGGCGTGAAACGACGTTGTGCTGTGTTTCGTTCAGTGAGTTAGTTTACCGGTGGCCCAACTTTCCTAATCCCCCTATCCCTATTCCCATCTCCTATTCCCTCATAAAAACCGGCAACGCACTTGCAACTCTTCAGATGTCACGAGTGTCCATGGGCGACGGCAGTTATTGTCCTTCAGGTAACCCGTCTGCTCGATGGCCCCCTAAAAATCATTAAAAAAACTCACGAATATGAGTTGGTACCTTTTAAAACGATAAATGCTTCACATATACCCACGGATCAAGGATCGACCGGGATGTGTGGAAGTGGGGACTTCCAAGTAGTACTCATACCCACTAAAACCCCATGGTTCTGCACCCCACGATTAACGCAGAGTTGCAGGTGTGATTTTACGAGGATACAATAGGTTCCTACGGAGAGGCAGACACCAGCTTTACTTTGAACGCAAGTTGTTATTATGTTATTATATATTTCTGTTATAAATGGCACTTTCCACGTCGTTATCGTAGGTGCTACATAATCGCTGATATTTGTCGATCGTTATTCGGCACGTGTCGACGATCATTGTGAAAACCTCCTCTACATACTCGAATATAGACGATTACACGAGAGCACACTTTGTTACGCAGGCTTTACGCAGTTGTAAAATACTTTTTTTCTTTTTTTTTCTTACCCTCATGTTACGCTCGTACATAGGGCCGAGGGGCGTACCGTGCGGCGATCCAGATCAGCACGATATGCCGTGGGGGACATGCATGCGGCCGGAGCAGTGTCCGCCCGGGTACCGCATCCCCCGCGGCGACTACTCGTGCGGCTACACCACCTACGTCTGCTGCGCGCTGCAGCTCACCGGCGACGACACCATCGTTCCCCTCGACGTCTCCTTCGGCTCCGACTTCGACGACTCCCAGGAGCACAAGACGAAGAAGAAGCCCGGCAAAAAGTCTCGTAAACGCGAAGACCGAAGACGCCGTGAAAGAGAGAGAAAGAAGAGAAAAAAGAGGATGAAGAAAATAATCAAACGGATCACCCGCATAATAGAGAGAACCTTCAAGAACGAGTCGAGGGTGAGGAAGAAGAAGACTCGCGAGTTTAAGAAGTTCCTCAAACGTTTGAAACGAAAGTACGATAAGAGTAGGCTGCTCGTGAAGGACAAGCACAGGCAGGTTCTCAACAGAACGGATAAGTTGGGCATGGATCGTCTACAGAAAATCTATGAGATGAATAAAGCGTTCGTTCGGAATATCGACGATACGACCTGGAGCCCGGAAAGAAACGACGTGACGGAGGCGGACACGTCCACAGTCGTCACTGAATCTCCGGACGCGTCCGCTGTCGCCACCGAATCGCCGGACGCGTCCGCCGTCGTAACCGAATTGCCGGACGAAGCTGAGGAAAGTAATGAAAAAGCTGATGAAGACAATATTGAGCCGTCTCGCAGGCTGAGGATACATCGTAGGCCGGCCGCCCACGGGTATTTGAATTTTTATGATGAAGTTGGTGATATACAACTTCTATAAATAAGGGATGACTATGAATGGAAATATTATAAATTATAATGGATTAATTTTTTTCCATGTTATTAATTTCAATTTAAAAAATTATCAAAAGGCAGTAGCGCTAGTACCTACTATGTCAGTAAAAGTTTCTAATTAATAAATGATATTGGTCATTTGTCGTACTCACTTTGATAAATAAAGACTAATGGGAGGTCGACCGCTGTTATAACGTCATTTAACAGGCTTGAAAATTAAATCTCTGATAAGGTCCCAGATAGCCCTCTTCTTCCTCACTTTGTGGTAATTAGTGTCTTGCTGCATGACCGTCTAGGACATAGACGATCATAGTGCCTAGAATCTAGGGACTACTCTCTCACAATCCATACTAATATTTAAATGCGAAAGTCTGTTACCTCTTTACGCTGAAACCTATGAACCGATTTTGCTGAAATTGAGTCCCGGGGAATGACATAAAATATTTTTATCCCGGAAAAATGAATGGTCCTCGCACGATAAACGAATTTTGGAGTAGCGGGCATAATAAAGATAGTAATCATTATATTAGTATACAGTCACGCACGCGTTAGAGCGTCCGTGGCCTAGTGGGTAAGACCTTTGGTTCGCACTAGAGAGGCTGCAGGTTCGAACTCCGGTGAAGGCGTATACCAATGAGAAGTTTTCCGATCTCAAGTACATAATAAGGATGCTCATTGCCGCGGGAGACCTATGCTTCGGCACGAATGGGCCGGCTCGACACTCTTACTAACAGAAAACTGGCGTGAAACTGCGTTATGCTGTGTTTCGTTCAGTGATTGAGTTTACCGATGACCCAACTTTCCCTTATCCCTTTTGCGATGCGTTTACGAGTCGTGTACGTGTCGGATGTCGCGAATGTCCATGAACGCTGGCAGTTGCTTTCCATTAGGTAACCGACTGCTCGCATCTTCCCTAAATTTTGTGTAGTATACCTTATGTATGATAAAATACTAAAGTTTGCGAGTCCTCTGGCAACATTCCAGGTGTGATACTTGTAGCGCACTATAGATCTCTGAAATTTTGGGAGGAAATATTATCTTTCTTATTAATCTAGAAGGGGATACTTGAATTTGTATCCAATAGCGACTTTAAGAAGCTTCTAATAGCAGTACCGGCGGTTCACGAGAGAGAGAAAAAATCCGGCCAAGTGCGAGATGGACTCACGCCCGGAGATCCCGTACTAATTGGGACCTAAAAATTGAACGGCTTTAAATTTAAGTTGAATGGCTTTATATGGTCACGGCATGGCATCGATAGCGCGATGTAGACGTACAGTTGCGCCATCTAGTATCAATAGGACGAAACCGTCTAACAAACACGTTAGATTATTACAGTTACCATGGAGAAATTATACCTAGAGTAGCGGATCCCATACAAATAAGCGTTCGTTTTCGTTCGCTTTCCGTCTTGTTTTAAGAACTGAAAGCATATGCTACTACAATTTAAAATTTATTCATAATCATCATCACTGCAACTACACAGGCACCATTAATTATGATTCTATTATATCTCAGAACACCTCAAAATTTATAGGGAAATATGATTTTAGTTTCATTATGAGTATCCTAATTGCTTGGCATCAAAAAGTAAGATTTTGTACCGACGTATACCTACCATGGTTTACAAATTGCTAATATCTTTAATAATCTTTATTCCCTAAAGATACGCGTCTGGAGTTTTACTTTTTGTTTTAACTTTTTTCTTGTTTTCCTCTTTTATTTATTTATGGTATAATGTTCTTTCTTTTGTATATTGTATTCGTGTACTTGTGGTGTGGTGTAAAGTATTTCAAATAAATGTTTTATTATTATTA
>JAOTAV010030382.1:0-20260 GCA_026546445.1 Cyclargus thomasi
ACACAAGTAGCAGTGTATTACAATTTTAATTATCACAGAGATTACTTTATGGATAAGAGATGAATTATTTCAGCGGAAGTGTATTTCTGTGTTCCCAGAAAGTACATAAATTTTAGTTTAATGTGGCTATATTACAAAATATGATGTATATTAAATTAGATCCCTATTAAACATTATTAAGGGCGATTCGCCACACTCATATAATTAGTAATGTGGTAATTTTTCATATTAATTTCTGTTGATCGCCTAGGGAGTGCATAACAACGTATCTTTTCCTTCTTGTAACATGTAAAATAAAAAAAAACAGTAGTGACATTCAGGTGACACGTGAATATTTTGATTTTATGACAGGCGATATCAATTAAGTTGCAAGTTGTATCAGATTTTACCGAATTATATTTAATTTCTGGTAAAAACCAACTCTCAGTATCGCGTAATTTTATTATTTTGGAGACAAGATGAGTTCGTTTCGACGTGATAAGAAAGATGACGAAGAAAACAGTGCAAGCTTATTCCAAAATCTAGACAAAACTTCTTTGCTCCAAGAAGCTAAATACTTTAATTCCACACCCGTTAATCCTAACAAATGCATCCACATACTGACCAAAGTCATCTACTTGTTAAATCAAGGAGAAACTCTCAACACCCAAGAGGCTACCGACGTGTTTTTCGCAACTACAAAACTTTTCCAGTCGAAAAATGTAGTGCTACGTCGGCTGGTTTATCTTTGCATCAAGGAGCTGAGTTCAATGGCGCAAGATGTCATAATAGTGACATCGTCTCTGACGAAGGATATGACTGGTAAAGAAGACATGTACCGTGCTGCAGCCATACGTGCACTCTACAGCATCACGGATAGCAACATGATACAAGCTATTGAACGGTACATGAAGCAAGCTATCGTCGATAAGAACCCTGCAGTTAGTTCGGCAGCCCTGGTATCAGCTTTACACCTGTCTTCCACTGCCCCTGACTTAGTGCGCCGCTGGGTTAATGAGGCTCAGGTAAATACATTGTACCCATTTTTTATAAATCTCTGCCACTAAAAGTAAAGTTAAATGTTATGAAGCCTCTTTTCAAAGCTTGAACTGTTGTGTCTCACTAACATTTATTTTTACCCTGCGACTTGCTCCATATATAATTTTGCTTCCGTCATTGTAATCGCTGTAATATAATTTTTAAATAGCAATTTTTTCAAATGATACAAAATAAGTAAAACTTCTTTTTTCTTTTAAGTTACTTGCTTGTAACAAATAATCTATTAATTTCAGTAACTTCTAAAATATTGTCAATTTATATTTGCCAGCGACTGTCTATGCTTACACTTTCTTATATCAAAAATTTGCTTTTCAACTGTTATATGATTAATTAAAACTTATATACCAGGACGTATTACGACTTATTTAAGTAGTACCATCATATACTTTTCAATTATTATACAACTAACGGACTGACCTGAAATGTAATTAATTGTAAGTTGTACTTATTTCAGTAGGGATTTTTTTATAACTTTTTTATTGTCAATAAAAATGTATTACCACATTTTAACCACCACAAAAGAACAAACAATTTAAAATAATAACAAAACCATTAGTGGAATAGCTGCAGTTTTGTCAAAATTATGTACTGTTATTATTTGTTATCAACTGCTCAACCAGTTTTTAAATCCTTTGTGATAAATCAGCATGTTTTATTTTAGAATAAACTTAAAAAATGACTTTTTTAAAGTTTATTCTAAAATAAAACATTTAACAGTATTCAGACTGCCTGGTAAATATGCATAATATTGAATTTATTTTAGAGGTACTACATTGTAGTGACATTTTGCTGAGCTCCTCATAAAAAGTAACATAATTGGACCATATTATGACTTGTATAAAGCAACAATAATTTAAATATACATAAATTATGCACTATTAGCATTTATTGACTTAACATTAAAGTTTTGTGTAATTTGCTGATACATAGTAATAAGAAACTGCTGTTCTAAATCTAAGCATACATTGATAATGACTTTCTAAAACTATTTTTGTCTAAAAGGAAAACAAATTATGGTATGATGTATTATTTAAGCAAATGTTTTTCCTATTTGTGCACACAGCGAAAGCTTTTGAATTATTTTTCAATTGATGCCCTGTAAATTTTATTCTTAAATATTAAATAGTACCAATGTGTTAAATGGGCATATGGTAAAAGGAATTTTTAAGTTTACCCCTTTATTCCCAAGCCACCAAGATGACAGGGCTTCAAAAAGAATGATGGGAATACTCTTTACTTTTATTACCTGTCTGTTCTTATCAAACCCCACCACCCTGGTGACCTGTAGGAATAAAAGATTCAACCAAATATAACATTGTATTAGAATAGATTTAGAAGTTAAAAAAAGTTTTGAAAGTTTTAAACAATCTTTTAAGCCTGCATTTTTTTTAATTTCAGGAAGCCGTGATGTCCGACAATGTGATGGTGTCATACCACGCTCTAGGGGTTGTAGCAGTTTCTAAGCGCAATGACAGACTGTCGACAGTCAAACTTGTTACTAAATTAACAACTGCCTCATTGCGTTCTCCGTTTGCACTGTGCCTATTAATTCGTCATGCTGCAAAACTAGTTGAAGAAAATCAAAATGATTCTGGCGAAGCATACTTGAAATTCATAGAGTCATGTCTACGTCATAAATCAGAAATTGTTGTGTATGAAGCAGCTCACGCTATAGTGAACTTGAGGAATACAGCTAGAGATTTGGCACAAGCTGTTAGTGTACTTCAACTGTTTTGTAGTTCCTCCAAAGCTACGTTACGTCTTGCAGGAGCTCGCACTTTAGCTATGCTCACTACTAAAGTACCTAATACCGTAGCTGCGTGTGCAGTAGATCTCGAAAACCTTATTTCAGATCCCAACCGATCGGTAGCCACATTAGCTATAACAACACTTCTAGCCACTGGGGCAGAAAGTTCTATTGATCGCTTGATGAAACAAATATCTGTTTTCATGTCTGAAATATCTGATGAATTCAAAATTGTTGTTGTACACGCAATTAGGCGTCTTTGTTCTAAATACCCGCGTAAGCATCAAGCTTTAGCAGCATTCTTGGCCGGTATGTTACGGGATGAAGGTGGTCTTCAGTACAAAACTGCAATTGCAGATGCTATCATCGCGCTCATTGAAGAGAATCCAGATGCCAAAGAATCTGGTTTGGCCCATCTTTGTGAGTTTATTGAGGATTGTGAGCATGCCTCGTTAGCTGTGCGCATACTTCATGTTTTGGGACGAGAAGGACCTAAAGCTAAGCAACCATCTCGTTACATAAGATATATTTACAACAGAGTTATACTAGAATCAGGAGCAGTGAGGGCCGCAGCAGTAACCACCGTTGCTCGTTTTGGAGCCGCTAGAGAGGAATTGTTGCCAAACATAAGAGTGCTTTTAGCTCGTTGCCAACTGGACGACGATGATGAAGTACGTGATCGTGCTATTCTATTTAGCGCGATTCTCGATTCTGGTGATCGCCAATTGATAGAAGATCTTATCACCAACGTATCAGTTCCAAATCCAGTGCTATTAGAGAAAGCTCTTAGCGATCATATAAATCTACACCCTGAGCAACCATTCGATATATCAATAGTTCCCACTAAAGAGGAGCATAAAGACGTTGAAGATATTACCCCACAAATTGAAACCCATAAACAGGCACCTGCCTCTCTCGAAGAAGTTTATTCAGATCAATTGAAAGTAATTCCGGGAATAGAAAAACTGGGGCCACTATTCAAAACTTCGGAACCTGTCGACTTGACCGAACCAGAAACTGAGTACCGCGTACGCTGTGTCAGGCATGTGTTCTCCAGACACTTGGTATTGCAGTTTGAATGTCTCAATACATTGCGGGATCAACTGTTGAAAAATGTTTATATACGCTTAGAACCAGTTCCGGAATACAAAATTCTGTGTGAAATACCGTGTGATCAGCTACCATTTGACAAGCAAGGTAGTGTATTTTGCTTATTGGAGTTCCCGAAAAACCCGATGGATACCATGATTTCTTTCGGGGCTACCATGGAATTTGTCGTGCACGACTGTGATCCTACTACGGGGGAGCCTGACTCTGGAGAAGGTTATGCTGATACATATCCGATTGAAGAAGTGGAGATAGGTTGCGCTGAGCAGTTCCGCACTCGTGCTGCAACTGACGATTGGGAGGCAAACTGGGAGAGAGCGGCAAGTGCTGCTGAAGCATGTGACACTTTTGCTCTGGCTCAATCTGATGTCAACGAGGCTGCTGCAGCCGTTTGTAAGCATCTAGGGTTGCCTAGATCTGCGATCAGCGGTGAAACGGTGAAAGAAATTTGTGGTGGTGGATTATGGCGAGAAGGAGTGCCCATGCTTGTTAGAGCAAGACTGGCATCCTCACAGGGTTCTGTCACTATGCAATTGATTGCAAGGTCACCCCGTGAAGATATTGCAACCTTGATTTTGGCCGCTGTTGGTTAACAGCTTTACAATAGATCACTAGTTACTGAAATGTTCAATAGTTATTTTTAATACTTTTATCCGATGTTAAATCTATGATATAAGATAAGCGTTAGATGAAAATAATATTTTCTTGAAAGAAATTATATTCAAATAATGTAATTTTATAAGGTATAATTGATTTTGTTTTTAAACTAACATTGATATAGGTAAGGCAGTTTTCATTTTAATTCTGAATATTTTTATTATAGAGATATATTAGAAATAGACCCAGGTTCTTATGAATAGATTTAAAACACTTTCAAAATGTATACAAAAATAATAATAGTTTGAAAGTGATATCAATATTTAAATTAAATTTTAGAAATATATTAACTTTTTGGATATCATTTTTAAAATATTTTATTTTGTGAGATTAAATGAGATGAGAGAACTTATTGCACTTAACATCGTATAATGCATCAATCTGTACAATTTTTTATTAATACCAAAATGCTTTACGTAAGTGTAAATGAAATGAGAAAAAGGTCTAAATAAAGGAACAGTTTATGTTTAGTAATAGTGTCATTTTTCTAAATTAAACTCTTTAATCTAGGATAACAAGTATATTTTCTGATGTTGCCTGTTATTAAAATCTATTTTAAAATTTAGTTTGTTTTTTTTGTTGTACAAATAAGTAATTAAAAACACAATCGATGTAACACCTCCCATGTTGATATCCATACTAGTATTAAAATTGCGAAAGTGCGTGTCTGTATGTTACCTCTTCACGCCCAAACCGCTGAACCGATTTCGCCGAAATTTGGTACAGAGATGGTTTGAGTCTCGGGGAAGGAAATAGAACACTTTCCGTATATCGCGCGGCAACCGTACCTTCTCCTAAAAGACGAAGCTATCAACATAATATATGTTGATAGCTTCTTCTACTCAAACTCTTCCACGGCTTGTGAATTGCTCGGTGCCGGGACTGCTGGGCCGCTGGACCCGCCCAAGACGAAAACAACAACGCTCCCATCAGTGACGTCAAAAACCAGCACTACGCGATATTCCTAGACGGTCACCCATCCAATCACTAAGCGTGCTTGACGTCGCCTAACTTCGGTTATTTACCAAGGGACGGCATATTAAATGACGTAGGAAAGTTGGTTCTAAAAAAGACATCATACAGTACGACAGGCTTGATATTTTGGGCGCCCTAGATTTTTATAATTTGAAAGTACTACTAATGCTGAAATAAATACAATTTATATTATTGTATTTATTGTCAATAATTTTACTTCAACTGACAAAAATATTAATCGCTTTGCAAGATTTGTTTTGCAACTACCCTCATGTATTACGATAAACCTATATCTCGCTAACGAAGTTTTTTAATTTTGCAGTATATAAGCATTGAACAGTTCTTAACGAGTGGAAGTCAAGATGCGAGACTGACTAAATTGGTACAGTGCCTCAGCGACTGTATCATTTAGTCAGCACTCGTTGACGGACTTCATTTTTGTTGAAAATGGTTATTACTGCCTAGACTTATTAGCTATAACACAAAAAAATCTATTGAAATCCGTAGCGCGTACGAAGAGACGTTTTTTTTTTATTTAAAAAACTGTTTTATTAGGTCATATTATGCCCGCCCTAGGCGCTGTAGGGCGCTGCACGCCATATAGGGTGTCTGCTTTTTTCGTATGTATTTGTATTGACACCTGGCCCCTCCGAAGGAATCTCGCCACAGTCCACAGGGCTGGTAGGGCTAAGACCGACCCTGTATACATTTCTATAGACGCTTTCACGTGTGCGCAACATGGCACGAGTTACGACTCACGGCCGCGTGCATGTGAAAAGAGGTTTAGTGCGGTCTATGCTATTAGGCCATGGTCTACAGCGGCCTATTAGTAAATAGTAAATAAGTACGCACCAATAAGAGACATGTGTGTACGTACTCCGACCAATCACAGCGCAGTGGCTTTGGGCAGATTTTTTTTCGAACATAAGTATATAACATTTCCACTCTTTTAGTTCTATGCCCGATGTTATTAATAGACTTAAATTATATGATTACTATTTTTACGCGAGCAAAGCCGCAGTAAATGCTGGAATTAATATTAAAGAATAAAAACATGGGTTGCCTGGAAGAAACCGTTGTAAGCGGTAGGGCCGCCCTTTTGCTTTATTACCAACCTAGTTTTTTTTTCTCTAATGTATGAGAAAATAAAGATTTTTATGAGAAAATAAAGAATAAATAAATTTAAAATGTTAAACCGTGCACGTATAGCAGTAAGGTACCCATAGAACACATTTACTCACAGAGAAGGTACCTAACTACCTAAGTGAAGAAACCCACGTTTACCAGCTATCATAGGTCAATTAATGCCTATACGCAACTAAAGTAGGTAGGTTACGTATGCTATGTAAACTGTGCTTGCGTAAGTAAACAAAATGATTATTGCAACTCCACGAAAATGTGCCAGTATCTAGACACGTATCTAACAAAATGTAACTGATCGCTATCTGTAGTCACATGGTTTCCAAAGTCTTTTAGACACTACAAGTCTTCAGAAATCTTATTAAAATGAGAGTGATGATGAGTCTTTCGTGTTTTAGAATTCTAAAGTTGCCGAGAAACTGTATGTCCATTCGGAGTGCCGAGTGAAAGTTTTTTTTTTTTGACATACGATTTTATATGGGATTTCTACATGACCGTATAATCCTATGTAAACACGACACACGTTAACGGTCGAATATAAAAAAAAACTCGCAATCGGCACTCGCAACGGCGATACATAAACCGTAGAGGAATTATACCTCATCATAAAATAATTGGTCAATGCATAAACGCTTCGCCTATATACCTTTTTTATTTTATCTAATTGATATTTGAATTGAGTTTAGCGCGCTGGTAGGACTAATACTAGCATTTTTTCCGTTGTAGATGCGCAACACAACACGTAACTTTTTCGCATCACGCAAACCTACGTGCACTCAACTCTGAAGCAGGATCGGCGTTATAAGGGGGTGACATTGATGGCCGCCCAGGGCTCCGTTTAAACCGGGTGCTGCACTCCATATAAAGCGGTGCCTGGCCCTTTTTCATATGTCGTCGTATTCTACGAATGAGGGCGCAATTGCTAAAAGCGAACTTTACAGGTGAAGGTTTTCATTATTTCCATGGAAAAAGGGCCTATACGCAATAAATTTATTTTTAATTTTTTTTCCCGAAATACGTCGGGTTTTCGCGAGCGCCTCGCTTCTGCTTCTGCCTTCTGCTTCCAGCACGTCCTTTCACGCACGAAAAAAAAAGATCACTATTCACTGTAGCCTAGCCTTTGATATTTTCACAGTTTTTCGCTGAGGAATTCAAGAGCTAGCAAATGTGGCATTTTTTAAACTTTATTTGCTGGTTATTAAAACTAACTTTTTAGTTTTTTTACACTGAAGGGTATAGATAATGAGCTGCTAATTCCAAATTTGCAATAAAAATAAAAAGCCACAAAGACCGGGGCGCCCTTATTCGTAAGGTACGACGATGTATTTGAGTGGAGGTTAGATGGCGCCGCGCCGAAGGAAGGTGCCCAGGGCGCTACTAAAGGTAGCGCCGAACGGCCGCGCCCTGAGCTGCCTTTGAGTTCAGGGCGCGGCCTACTGCGTATAGTACAATATACGGGTGTATAGTCTTTTAAATTTTTTTCAATGAACACTATACAATTTCTGTCAACTCTTCATTAATACTAGGTAATCCCTAAAATTTCTTTAAAAACCATATGCTACAGAAGCTGATTGATGAAAAACCTTTCAATAAAACAAAAATAAACAGTAACATATTATTTTATGCTGATGATAATGATGATGACCTGAGTAATCAAATATTATAATCGTAAAAAAATTCAATTGTACTGACTCCTCACACGCACGTTCCCCACATATTTCTATTTCATTCACACCCCACATGTTCGGACACACGGCTAAAGACACTATACATAGCTCCTACTTTTCATTTCTCACGTGTTTTTGAGCGTGAACCATAGTGATGCGCTCGGCTACTTGCAAACGTGTTGGACGCTATCGATGTTTTTATTACATAACGTGGCACGTTGTTTAAATTCGAAGCAAATTTTATTTAACAAAATGAACCCTTGATTGAATTAAGCACAGTGTTACAAATGATTTATTAGTATGTTGTACCTACAGGATATTATGCAGAAAAACGTTAGCATCACATGAAGACACTCAAAGTAAAATAATATAAACAATAAATGATAAACGGCTTTTTACTAATCTACTGCTGTCTGCTTTTTAATTTACTATAAATATACTACGTTGTAGAGGTACAATAAACGTTGCTACTACGTATAATTTATAAAGCCACACCATGATATTAAATAATTATTATTATTGTTGTGTTTTTTCTTTTCGTTTCGATTAATAATAAAATAGTGACACTAAACATTTCTATTAAAAAGAGTAAAAGGTTTTGATAATAATAAATTAATACACAAACAACTTGCAACCGGAAAGTATCGAGTCGATGAAACTGACAGCTAACGTTCACGTTTAAAAGTTCACATCCCTATTATGTTTTGTTCGTACTTCGCTCGGTTCTTCATGATCACAATGTACCAAGTTGAACCTTTCTACTGTAAAAATCCTTAATTCAGAGAAACAGTACAATTTGGAAGGAACCACAGTGAAGTTCCAGAGCAATTAATTAATGTAAACCAATATTACAAATTTACCTCTCAGTAATTAATTGTTGTTTGGTGTTAAGAGTTCACGAACATTGACTAACATTTTAACGAAGTTTGATTTTCTAAAACTATAAGTTTCGCTGATATTCTTGAACACAAAGTGTAGAAACTGCATTTAAATTTAACATGAGTTGATACAGTAAATGTGGTGAATATTAAACAGTGACTAAAATGGATTTTTAAGAAAACTTTTTAACAGGTATGTTTGTCTTTTTTTTTTGTTTTTTAATATTTTTTTTATCAATTTTATGCACTGGCACTGCGAATTTAATATAATTTAATAGTTAGTTAAACCTCTAAAATAACTTTAAATGTATATTGCTACTTTTCTTCTTAAATACTCAGAATTTTCTATGCTGTTTTATGTGAGCCAATTCATTTTATTCATCATGCGAATTGCTATATTTTTATTATCTTTATAAAATTCTTTATAATTACATATAACAGTTGCATGCGAATTATCTAAATACACTTTTATAGAAAGATTTGTCCCCTTATTAATATTATAAATGTGTTTATTTGTGTAGTAAAGACTACACTTTACCTTAAAACCTCATGAAGCCACCAGTCGACTTGGTTTTTCACATAGACTAAGGTCTGTGATAGTCGACGCTTAATGCTAATATCATGACAAAATAATTTTGAGATGCTGTTTTTATTCATGAGGGTCTCTTTTTTAAATTTAAAACGATGGAGAGTAAAATAGCCACTTTTGGTCCTGGATAAACATTATGCTACCTTAGGAGCTTACAAAAATAATCATATTTTTACAATTATTTTTTATTAACTAAAGAAAAATTTCTATTAATAAAAACATTGTTAAGCATAGTTAATCCAGATTGATTGGCAGTGTTACGGGCAGATGTATTTATAAATAGCTCTCGTGGGTTGCAGTCTCCTAGCCTCCTAGGTAGGCGGCAAATCACATAAGGTACATTGGGAGGCAAAATAAAGTGGCCTAAACTCATGAATAATGTACAATTCTTCACTGGGTACCCCTGGACACAGTGAAAAGTTTCTACTCTCCAAAACCCTTTCCACAACTCCAATTCCATATCAAACTTGTGAAGGCCATTCTAAACTTCAGCCATTGACTGTAAAATGATTTATAAAAAATATAAATATATTTCAAGTAAATGCATAGTAAAGCAATAATTATAGTTATCGGTAACATCTTCACATAACAGGTTCAATTGAACATCACAATTCCATTGCGCCAGAGACCATTTATTTTGATGGATGAATATTATCCTGTCTTTTTCTGGTACCTAAAGTATCTCCACTCCAAATTTCAACAAAACCCGTTCATGATTTTGAATGTTACAATATTCTCATAATAATTTTAAATGTTTTTTTGTTTTCTGGGTGTATGGGTGCAATACTAAAGTTTTTGTTTTTTGTCTCAAAAAACTCATGCAATTATGAGGACCTACATCTATTTTGCAATATAACTATTGTAATTTATGTTTAAACATGAATCCTTCTTGCGAACTGAATATTTTCATCTTGTCACACATTTTCACTTATGGCAATCCTGCATTATCTTGTTGTGTTATAAAGTAAGTTTGTCATCAGAAAAGTTTCCAATACACCAGTTTCTTATTGAACAAGCAAGTTTAGAAATTTAAAGCAAGTATAAAATTGTGCATAAATTATAAAAATCTAAAACTTTCCTGCTTAGGTAAATAAAAATCTTTACTCCATGGATGGCTACTGTTTGTATTGTAATTGTTTATGTTCCACTGACCTCTGCAAACAGGTATTAACAAATAAGAAGTATTGTTATTTGAATTATAGCCTGTAGTTCATATGGGTTGAAACTCACATTTCTACTTTCAAACAATATTTTTCAAGTTTACAGTTAAACTATTTTAAAATATATTTCTTAAGTGTTTTGAGTGTCTATTAATAATAATACATATTTTAATTTGCATACATTTTTGCTGTTTGGTGACTTTGGAACAGTACTTCAATTTTCAAAGGGGCTGTTTGTCCTACAAAAACAACAGTGTTAAACTTACTGCTGGCGGTATTACCTATTATATCATATGTTTTTATTTTTGTGGTACTAGCGGCCATTGACTTTTCTAGTCTAAGAGCTGTCTGAAAAAATGCTTGCAGCTTTTGATTACGGCTTGGCTCCAATTGGTAGTAGTCTATATGTACTATATGCCGTCCTCGATATATGGACTAACCAATACAATAGACACAGAATTTTTAAGTTCCGGCCAGTAGTTCCTAAGATTAGCGCGTTCAAACAAACTCTTCAGCTTTATATTATTAGTATAGATTTTTGGAACAGTATTGAGATTAAGTTTAGAATATTTAAAATCAAATTTCAAGATTAAATTTAGAACATTTGAAACGTGATGTATTATAACACAAATTAAAATAGTTATCAAATCATTTTTCAAAATACTACACTAGTGTTTTGGTGGCAAATGGAAAATATTGATTTGTTGATCAATTTTAATGCCTTTATAAAAAAATCGCGGTTTTTTAACAAACCAAATGAATATTAGTTTTGAAAAAAAATAAAGTCTAATAAGTAAAATATGTTATTATTTATTTCAGATTTTCCCTCCATACATATTATGGAGATTGTTGAGGAGACGGAGAAACATAGCGGAGTAGGTGACTCCGCATATTCTTACAGCTGCAGCAACAGCAAATCAACTCAAAGGTAACAAAACATTTTTTTATCTCATAGTATATAAAAAACCAAGTAAATCATCTTCATAGAAAGGGTCAGGCCCTGTTTGAAATGTGTGTGCGCCGTACAGCGTACTCACTTTCTTATGGCTAAACAATGCCTGTTTTCACCTTACCATCCCTTAACAATAAGTTTCCCGGTTTTTTAGAGTCCACTAATTCTAAAGACGTTTTTGACAAAAGTTTCGTGCTATGTAATTTTTTAGACCGTACAGAAAGTCACCTTAGACTTGGGGAAATTGGGGAAAACTTTAAGGACAAGTCATAGGTTGTGTGTGCGTGTGTGTATATGTGTGTGTGCGCGTGCGTGCGTATGTGTGTGTTTTAGAAATAAGTCCATCCACTGGCTTGCTAGTGGCTACGAGGACGAAACTTTAAACTATCGATGGAAAACAATCAACTGATATATAAAGCCATACTCAAACCTGTGTGGACCTACGGAATAGACAACCGAGAATACCTAGAGCTATGGGGCAGTTCATGCAATTCCAGCATGCTATCCTACAAAGAATTCAGAATACCAAAAAACAAACGAATGCCTGTCCGCAGCCTAATCGGTAAGACCTTTGGATAGCACTCGAGAGGGTGCAGGTTCGAGCCCCGGTGGAGGCGTGTACCAATGAGACATTTTCCGATCTCAAGTACATAATACGGATGCTCATTGCTCATTGGCGTGAGAGAGCCATGCTTTGACACGAATGGGCCGGCTTGACCGGAGTGATACCACGGCCTCCCAGAAAACTGTCGTGAAACGGCGTTGTGCGGTGTTTCGTTCAATGAGTGAGTTTACCGGTGACCCAACTTCCCTAATCCCCTATCCTTATTCCCATTCCCTTTACCCTCATAAAGGCATCATAAAGGCCGGCAACACGATTGCGTCTATTCGAATGTAACGAGTGTCTATGGGCGACGGCAGTTGCTTTCCATCAGGTAACTCGTCTGCTCGTTTGCCCCCTAAATATCATTTAAAAAAAAACATGGTTTATCACCAATGCAACCATTGAAATAGATGAAAAACTGAATATGAGAACAGTAAATGAGGAAATTAAACACGCCTCTACAGCTTATAAAAGCCGGCTTGAACCCGAATGACCTTTTTCTCATTTTTTCGTTAGGGAAATGCATTTATGCACCTCCTGCAGTCTTATAAGGGCCACCAGGCAGGGTATGCGAGACTCAGGTGAGATACTAATTAAAACTTCACCGGTGTTTCTGCTTTTTCTCAACTCAAGCAGGGTCACGGGATACGCGGAATACACAACCAGCTATTAAATAAAACCTACAGTGCCTAAAGTGCTCTGATATAAAAAAACTAAAAGACCGTTCGTCAAAGTAAAAAGGGATCTCCTACTGGGGGGAGAGCTCTAAAGATAAAGCAAAACACAGCTAGTTTGCTTATAGTCAAGAGACTGATCGCAAATTATTACACGAAAAAAAATTCTTTTGAATGCGTGTTCCTGGTGAATTCACGTGCAACTTTGAAAAGTATATCTAATTATAATAAGTAACAAAGTGAAATGGAAACAAGGCTAAAAATATTAATTGTGGTGATTTTCCTTGTAAAGTTTTTGGTCTCGTGTCGGCGGTTTACTCGTGATAAGTAAACAACACGTTTTTAAAAATTCTGTTAACGTTATTATGAGTTTGATTTTTTTTGTATGATTTAATTATTTCACGATTTTAAGAGATGATATAATTGTATTCTTACTATTTGGTCCTTAGAAACGATCATATTTATTTATAACTCATACATAGCTAAATGCTGAAGACATAGAGTAATTCCCCGGATAAATAATCTAGCGATCTAGAACTTCTGACTTCGTGTAGACAAAAACTAGCTTCATTTTGAAGCTAGTCAACTGAGATAACTAGTAAATAAGCCTGAGTAAGCTAGACAAGACAGTTAATAAAATAAAACTAGCTTGCTAACCTAGTTTGAAAAAACTAGTCTTGTAAATCCCAGACATAGGATTTCGTTTCTACACTCACATGTATTGTTTTATCTATTGTTATTGTTATATTTTAAGGCGTGGATAAGCAGCAATTCTTATAGGAATTCTCAAATGGACGCTTGAGTATTGGCGTCCTTAATGCCGATAGCTTTTTGGATAGAAACCTTTTTTTTTACTCGTCTGCGCCAGAAGGGGGCTATGTTTTTCGAAAGTATGTATGTATAATTTGTCGGCACGCTCTGTAGCCTAAACGTTTTGATGAATTTTAACGTGAGTCTTTATAGCGCAAGTGACACTGGGTACATTAAAAATGTAGAAAATCAAAATGGGGGATTTTGAAGTCAAAGTTATTGAGGTTCCAAAATGAAGGACTTTTAATAGCCATTCTAGAAATATACACAACTTGATGTTTAAATTATGTACAATGATTCCTGCAGTCGGGTTTTCTGTTTGTAGGAATTTAGTAATACAGAAATGCTCTATGATAAGGTTTGTATGGTACACAAAATTCTTTTTTGGAACCTCCCAATTTTGACTTTGATATCCGCCATTTTGGCTTTTTTAATTTTTTTATGTACCCTGTGTCACTTGACGAATCTAACGATACCTAATACTTTGAAATCCATGAAGCAGTTTAGGCTGCATACATACATACTCTCGAAAAACATAACCCTCCTTGTGATACAGTCGGGTAAAAAGGGCGGTACAGAGTTATCGAGCCGCTTTACTTATAGCCTCATCCGGTTATAACGTTGCACGGTGCCACGTGTCTCACGTGCCCCTCCACTCGACTTTAATATTCATACCATCGTTCCGATCCTAGAGTACTTACAACTAGAGTTTTTGGGTTTATGCAACTGCAGAATCCGTCTATAAAGTGCGACGTTTTTTACATTTTTCGAAAATGACTTTGTCAAGGTCATTGGCCTAGTTAAGTCGCACAGCTGTCTATAACCTGTGCGACTTAGCTAAGCAGTTTAAGTATTCAGTTCTACTTTTATTTATTCACTCGTTAAAGTTACAGTTATTTTTAATTTATTACATTTTTACTTAATATATAATAATATATAATATCTTTATTTCCCAAAAAAACATTGCATTGTAAAATGAGACTTCCCCGTTAAGTTTAAAACTTGTGTTGGGGGTAAGTAAGTCGTAATAAATTACGACTTTTATGCTTGTCCCATTCATTCAATAATCTACTCGGATTTATAATACGGATAATTGGTCAAACTCATCCATGACTTACTTGGAATTGACAGATCACGACTTACTTGGAATTGACATATTCCGACCAAATGACGTAGGTCCGTCAACTGGCTCTCTTTCAATTTCCCCCATTATACATACAATGTCGTTGTAACTAGTAATTTACTATATTTATACTTACTAGAGGTTGCCCGGTGGTCGAAATTTGACCATAACGCTGTTTGTCCACCACCAACGGGGAACGAGAATATGGCCGCCAGATAAAATAATAAGATTTTATTATTAAATTAAAAGACGAGCTACAAAAAAACTATAATGTATTCTCAATTCAATCACAGACTTTAATTTGGCATAAAGGTCTCGTTACCATGCTATTAAATTTATTTAAAAAATATAAACTTCAACCATAAACAAAAGAGTGTATGATAATATTGTCATGTCGAAATATTGTAGTGTTTTATTTACTAAAAATACGCAATAATCAAGCATATTTTAAAAAATATTGGTGTTCCACGCGCCTCCTCCATATCAACTAAAACTGGGAAGAATTTCATGCTTTTAAATCTACACGTCTTTCTTAAAAAGGGATACAAAGTTTTCCGTTCGCGTATTAATATATAGATGACTCACTCACTCACTCACAATATAGCTGATCTATTATGACGTCATGAATAATAGCAACACATTGACACACTTATGTGATGTTACGAATATAATGTCTGCGTTTAAGGGCTTTACATTCAATAATGTTTTCTTTCAATAAAGCATTGTAATATAAAAAATTCTTTCTCCTTGTTGATCGATTCAACTTTTCCCGATTAGAACAAACCTTTCACTCCCACCCCATCGTTCCAACTTCTATTCCTACTCCTTCACTGTTCATGCAGTAAGATTGTGGAATTCTCTTGCTCATACAGTTCGCGACAGCTCTTCCATTAATATATTTAAGAAAGGATTGAAATAACACTATCTGTTACAATGGCAATCCAATTAAAAACCATTATATACATATAATATTTATATATTATAGATAAATTACTTTATATTATATTTTTATCTAGTATTTTTATGATAAATATTGTGTATGCATTTTTCATATGCATGTTTAATATTTTTATTATTTCTTAATGAATCTAGTATAATTGTTACTAAGTGTTAAATCTGTATAGTAATAGTTTTTTTTCTCATTGTGCGCATTCTATCTGCTTTCCTACATTCCATTTCTCTTTATAGGGCTGCTGTAAGAAATTTCTGTAAGAAATAAACAGTCCTTTGTGTCGTTTCCCATGTAATTTGTAATGTTTTAATGTTACTTGTGCACAGTAAATTGTTAAATAAACAAAAAATTTATTGTTATAGTTCAAAGTCCACGTCAGAGAGCAACTCGAGTGGTAGCAGTGGGTACAGAGGAAAGCGAACTGATGCTGATTACATGTATGTTTTTACAAATTTACCTTCTTCCTCATTAACTTAGTCACAGAGCTGGTAGCAATTCAGAGTAGGTTTATGAGGCCAGCTATAAACTTGCTACATAATATCTCTCCTATTAGCTTTTTAATATTGTATAACAAACCTGACTGGCGAATTATAACGGGGGTGCTACCTTACCTACCTCAATCGCAAAATAAAAAAAAAATATATTTTTTTCCAAAAATATATTTTTCAGGCAATATGTAATTTTTATAAGATGTAGTTGAATATTAAAAAAGGAAAAAATAATATGCCACATGATTTATTTGGGGTTTAATTATTGCCAGGCCCGAGCTAAAACTGTTTTACGAATTAAAAAAAAAAATGGTCCAGGCTGCTCAACATTTTGATTGGGTTCTTAATAAGTTTCTTACATATTTTTTAAATAGAGTATTATATATATTTAAAATTTTTATTTTGATTTAGAAGTTCTTAATTGGTGAATGGTGTATAATTGACAGGCTCTCCTATTAATTATACACCAACTAACAACACCACACTAAATCGTACCAAATTTTGAGCTTGCCTAAAATACCAAACTCAAAATTGCAACCAGCTCTCGTACAAACTGGATAAATTGTTATCAAAAAGCGTCCAGTTTATTACACCAAATGTCACAAATGCCAAATGCAACTAAATTCTCAATTATCTTAATTTCAGCAAAAACAATAATGCACAACCTAATCTAGAGAAAAGAGTTAACGATGATGCGAAAACAGCGGAGGTTAAGCTAAAAATCGCTGAAGTAGTTAATAATCATGACGCACAAACTATAGAATTTAAAGATTCATCACCATCGACCACAGAAGAAGTCAAAGATGGATCTGACAATGGTGAGCCATTTGAAACTATTGACTATTTTGCAACACCACTACACAAACCCACCTAGGAAGTCAGCTAGTGTTTGTCTGGCATATTGGAAAATACTAATTACAAAAAGATTTTTTTTGCTGTGCAAATATTTTATAGGTGACGGTGTACATGTATTTTTTTGTAAAGTCGTGTTAACACAGCCCGATTTGTCGTACGACAAATCGCACCATTCGCTAGTCAGATTGTCGGCGCACCTTTCAATCTTGGACTAACCGCGACCTCGTTAAACCGTCATTTAAATGATTGAAGGCCGAAGCGATATTAAATCTTTGTTAATCTAAACAGCGATTCGATGCAGCGACTGACAGAGAGGCAAATTAATAAAAGCTTTTGAAAGCATGCCACCACCCCAATATCATATGTTAGAAATTGTGTAAAAAATACTTTTCGTCATTCGTCTTACATCACATTATTAGATTTGCTTAAAGAATAAGGATTATTACACAATATAAGTCATTTTTATGGCCGTTTGTATCTAGCATTACACTTAATATTTCATGTACCCGTTAGCTTCCTATTACATACATGTACTTTTGCAATTACTATACAAAATATGTGTCCTTTGTACGTGAATGTTATATAATCACTGCTATTTTAAGACTTCGTTATCTAAATTGTCGTCTTTGACTACACACACCTTTTTACCTCTCCCAACTTTTATATGCTTATGACATTTGAGATTTTATGGTCACTTACCAATTTGTCACTTAATATAGGAGTTTATACACCACCGTGGTTAAATGTTATTCAACCGATTTAAGCAGTGTTATGGACTGGAGCGGCCCGTCAGCAAATGAAGAACTTGGTTTGTTTTAAATACTTTTTTGGACAGAGTAGAACCACGATCCACCCGATACCTATACCCTACTAATGCACATTATCTTTGTTTACTACTATTATTTTTAAAGATATCCTGATATTTGTCGTTAATAACAAGTTAAATTGCGGGGGAATTTGTAAAAACATAACACCTATATATTATGTTGTTCGTAGGTGATAAAGTATTGCTATTATTACAGACTGTGCAGGACCGTGCGATCGCTTATTTTCTTTAATGGGTAAATTAGATTTAATCACTTTAGCGAAGATTTCAGGTATGTTTAAAACTAGGAAATAGAAAACAATTTGCTTTGTTTATGCGGAGATAGTGACTTTCTTTCAGAGCTTGGATAAGATAGTGTCATGCTATAGGTTCATGTTTATCTTCCGTTTATAATGTTTTTCTGCAGTTTACCTTAGTTCTCCACCGCCCACGGTCGGAGAGGGGGGCAAAGAGTCAGATAGCATGGACATATCCACGTCAGACAAAAGCACACGACAAAATAAAGTGAGTATCCAAATATTCAGTTCCAGTTGCCTCATTGTAAGTACTCGTCACTTTTTAACTCGTCGGTTATTTGGCAGTATTTTTGTAAGGTTAGCTGGAGCAAATTGCTTATTACCTATCATAAAATTAGTTGCAGCAAATTTGCTAATTACCTATCATAAAATCGAAAGAAGTTTGTGCGATTTTTTTTTGAAATTTTTTAACACCGTCTTGCTCCAACTTACTATAATAATAATTGTTAGGATATTGTCTCACTAAAAAAGTTTAAGTGTTGACAATTTCAGTGTGGTATACAGTTTTTTTTTAAATTATGGTCATATCTTTGTAGGACCTGGTATTCTGTATCAAGACAAAGGACTATTTCCAGAGTACAGTATGTGATCCCCACGCTTCTTCTATCATTTGCACCATAGATTATCCCAATACACATTGTTCTGTAAGTATAAAAAATTTCGGGTCCATGTCCAAAACCTAAAAAATTACTATTATATTCGGTAAATAAATTTTTTTCTTATTGTAAATCTGTCATTGGTGTTTTAACTTCCTTCAATGGTATTGTAGTCAGTGTTATTATATTAGAATATCGCATTGCGTATAATCGTATCGTGTAAATTCCCTTTAATATATTCCTTACTCTTTATTTTTCGAGTTCCGTACCCAAAGGGTACTAACGGGACTCTATCACTACGACTTCGATGTCTGTTCGTCTGTCTGTCTGTCTGTCCGTCCGTCTGTCTGTCACCAGGCTGTATCTCAAGAACGGTATCTAGAGAGTTGGAATTTTTACAGAATATGTATTACTGTTGCCGATATAACAACAAATACTAAAACAAAATAAAATTAATGTTTAAGAGTAGCTCCAGAACAACAAATATGTTTTTTTGATATTTCCTTCCTTGATACTATTGATGAATTCGACACGCTTGCTATCGGTAGTAGTGGTCAAAGCCACCGGCTTAAGTTCGAAGTGGCGTGGATTCAAATCCTACCTATGAAAAACTATTAAATTAAAATTTTAATTTTTTTTTACTGGTAGGGACCTTCGTGCTCGAGTCCAGCTCGCACTTGTCCGGTTGTATAAATGCTGTTTCGTTAAGTTAAATAATATTTAATTTTATATTTAATTAATTAAGTAAAATATTTCAGGATGGATTCTTTTGCGTTATATCAATGCTCGACGGGGTAGTGATGTACACGACATTGTCAATATCGTCCTCTCTTGGATTTCCACAGGATATGTGGATCGGCAGATCGTTTACTGACTTCATCCATCCTAACGTGAGTATTTTTAAACTTAAAATAATACTCAAAGGGGGCGAATTAAGCAAAAAATAAAACATCCTCTTTCTCTCTTCACACTTACGACCGTCATTCATATGCCAGGTGTAAAAGAACGACTCTGAATCGCCGCGTGTTTTTTCCTAATAACTAGATAAATATAGTATAATAAAAAAGTCGGTATAAAAATTTTGTATCGTGTGTTAAAAAAAAAAAAAAAAAAAAAAAAATACCTA